>JALRMM010000195.1:0-67548 GCA_026122155.1 Zymoseptoria crescenta | reverse complement strand
TAATTAGGAGATGCTTAGTAGGGCGCATAGGGATATAACTGCTCTAGAGCGTACCCCTTCTAGACTTCGGAACAAGTACGGAGCTATCCCCTACGCCTTCCCAGCCTTAGTTCGACTTACTACTAGCAACCCTATTTCGAGCGCGCTAGTTAGTAGTGCTAAGTGGGACAATCCTAGCGTCCTCTCCGAGCTAAGGCGACTTACTTAGTTCGAGAGCGCAACGAAGCTAAAGGAGTACCTCTAGATAGAGCGTAAGCGTGCCCTCCACTAGTTCGCTAACAACTACTAACGTATACGGGCTATTAAGAGGACTACCTTCGGTAACAAGTCCTTCTATCGGGTAAAGGAGGCCGATCTAAAGAACTTCTAGTCGAAGCGCCCTCGTATAGATAAGGCACTAGTTAAGGATCCGGAGGATGTTAAGCATAAGCACGTTACTTAGTAGGAGTTTATCGACTCGCTCCCTTAGGAGGTTCCCTTTACTAGCAAGCATAGGACTATAGGACGAGTGCGGTTCTAGGAGGCGGGTACTTAGGGATAGTAGCCGAGGTAGTTTGCTAGACTATTTCCGCATTTGGTCTAGGAAAGAAATAATACCGACGACGACTTAGGAGCGAATTTTAAGGGAGTTCTTTAGTTTTGATAGGGTTTTCTTTTGTTCTTTTCTCTTTGTTAGATATATACGACATGCGAGGCGGGTGCAAAACCCTAGGATAGGATCGGTCTACATTAGCACTATACGATAAGGACGATGCTAGTCCTAGTTCTAGAGGGTTTTTACGCATAAGGGCGTGTACATAGGACATGTTAAGTTTATTTCTTTTGGTTTGAGCAGTACGCAGCGGCGCTTTAAGTCGCTAGTCTCTCTCTTGTTTAGTATCTAGGTTAGACACTAGCTAGGGGAAGCTTATAGTAGGGAAAGTTGTAGTAGTTACGTGTATCTAGTAGTGCTACCTTCTTCGCTGGGCAGCTAATGGACTTCATTCTCTATTATACAACCTTTTAGCACTTCGAAGGCACAACAGTATACAGCACTTGAATCTACCTCCTCGTTGCCCCCCTATCTACCTTCCCTCGTCTTCTTTTTATATGTTTACCTTCTATAGCCCTCTTTGACCACACCTCTAGTGCACACTACTACTATCCGACGGGAGTTTGGAGTCTAAGTATACTCCCCCCTCACAGTATAGGCTCTAGGTTGTGCCTCTAGACTATATTCTATTATTTAAGAGTATTATAAATCGTAGTTTTACTAACCTCTATACTATAGTCTATACGGAGGGCGTAGCGGATTATTTTAACCGAGTTCTTAGTAGCACGTCGTTCGATAATAAACTCTTATATAGGCTCTAGGTCGTATATATTAGCGATAAGGAAGAAACGTAGAGTATAGAGGATCGGAGAAATCTACGAATAGGGGCATAAAGTACCTACGAACGGTAAGAGAGCGACCCCGCTTACTATTAACCTAGTAACTAGCGTTACCCCTACGTTCGAGGCTTATTCGTAGGTTTGTTAGGCGATCGTAATATCCTAGGTATATAGTATTAAACTCTTGTCTCCCTAATACGTTAAGGACAAAGATAGTACGCTATTACTTACTACTAGTTAATGCTAACCTTCTTACTACTCCCTCGTCCTTCGTTCCTTTATCTATCGCTTCTTAACTTCTATATATAGGCATAGAGTATTAACTGCCGTAGGCTAAGGTATGTTTAGAGAGTAACATTGTCTACTATAATATCCTAATTAACTACGAGGGTTATCTAATATACGGACGATATAATCTATAGTTCCTTAGAGGCGTAGTAGAGAGTAGTCTATCTACTCCTCTAAGTACTCCTCTAACTACTTCTCTAACTACTCCTCCGTCCGTTTAGCTAACGAGCATACTAATAAACGTACTAACGAATACTAAGCTAGAGGTAGAGGTATAGCTATAGCCTTATAGCGCCCCTTAGTCTTATAACTCCTTTAAGTCTATTAGTAACTAGGCTAAAAGCTACTAGCAACTCGGGTTTAAGTAATATAATCTTTCTATAATAGTAAGTATTTTAGCGGTAGGCCTACTAGACGGCTACCCTCTCGTAGCTATATATAGATAGCTATTAGCTATACTACGAACGGCTTGGGTTAACAACTACGGAAAGGTAGTTAGTACTACACTTCCGACGTAGTAGCCGTAGATAGGGTCGAGTAGTAGCTATACTATCGCGGGTCTATCGAGAGGTAGTAGATAAGGCGGCGGATAAGGTAGTATTCGTAGTAGTAGTATTACTAGATATAAAGGCATACTAAAGGTCTTTAAACAGCGTATATTGTTCTATATCGATATTAAGAAGACGTTCGAGAAGCTTAATAAAATCTTCAAGTAGCTAGATAACTTAAATATATATAAATAGAATAGATAACCGGAGGGTTAGCCCTTAAAGAGCTTCCTTCTTAACCGAGCGAACGTTAACCCTATATTAGATCCGGACTAGATCGATTATAGCTTCTTCTCTTACTTCTAATATAGTATAAACGTACTAGTCTAGATATCCGAAGCCGTAACGGATAGGGAGGATATCGAGGACGTAATAGTAGTATTTAGTAGAAGCTAGACTCTAGCTAGTATAGCGTCTAAATAGAATATTGTTATCCTCCTTATAAATAGAGAGGCTAAGGGTAATAAGGCGATATTTAAATAACTAAAGGTCGAAGTAGAGTATAACTACCGCGCCTAGCAAGTACTAGAGTATATAAGACTAGAGTCGCTAGACCCTAACGCTACTAGCCTACCTTATCCGATTAACTTAGCTAACTATCCGGCTCTAGAAGATTCTCGTTTCTACGAGTATAAATAGTAGGTCTAAGCCGCTCGTAAGGTGGCCCTTAAGCTAAAGCTAGTAGCGAACGTAGCTAAGAGGCTAGAAGTAATAGTACTACTAGATAGGGTACTAGTCGCTAGACCGAGTAAGGGTAAGAGTAAGGGTAGAGTAATTAAACCCGCTAGGTCCGGTAACGAACGTAACTATAAACGAGGCTCCGAATAATAAGGAGCCGCTACTACCTTCTTATTAGCTAATAATCGACCTTACTTTATCGCCGGTACGTAAGGGAGCCGTAGCTATAAAAAAATAAGGAGCTAGCGGTAGTAAAGAGTAAGGAGCTAGTAGTAGTAGATAAGTATAACGATAAAGGTAAGAGTAGCTTCGAAAAGCCGAATTCTTTAAGATAAAGCGTTTAAGGAACTATTTAGAGGGGATAGAGAGGCTAATATATCGCTCCCTCTACTATCTTATTCGTAGGTACGTTCGGACCTACGTTCGCTAATATCGTTAACTATATAGCTAAAGTAGAAGAAGTAGTAGAGGGTATCCCTACTACAACCTATCTTATATATATAGGAATATCTACTCGGATCGTCCGTAGAGGTAGACTATTGCTATAGTTTATTAGCTAATAATATCGTATCGATCTAATCGTCCTTTTAAGAAGGTTATATTAATTGTATTACTATTGCGAGCCTCTTATTAGTGTTGGTAAATCGTCCGTACGGCTAACATTTATTTATATACGCGTATACCTCTACCCTTATTATCGCGCCTTTTATACTATAATAACCGATCGTTGTCCTCCTTCTATACGATATCCTTGCTCTTTTTAGCGGTAATTAAGGCATTTAATAGCGAGATTAGAGGGATTGTTAGCGTTAAGGAAGCTCGAAGGGCGGTTAAAAGAGCCGGATTAGCGTAATACGTAGAGGGTGCGGATTTCGAGTCTATAGTAGCTACGATTAAGAGGATATTACGTAATAGCTATAACGTCGGATAAGGGAGTTTTAGAGGTCTAAGAGGAGGTGCGAGAGGGTATAAAGAAGCGCTAGTCGGCCGTAGATATGCTGCTCTGTTACTGCAATTAGCACTGCCTTTAATTAAGATACTCGTTTAAAAGCTCGTTTATTATACCTTATATGTACTCGGACTAGTACTATCGTAAGTTTGGCCGTCGTCGTGTTTATACTCGTAGTAGCGTACTACTCGGTACTATAGAGCTAGCTCTACGTTAACTACGCCCTATTATTATCGACCTTACTAGTAAGGAATACGGTATTATAGGTAGTAGAAACGAGCGTACGTTAGTTACTACTACTACCGCCGGCAATAGCTCTAACGATAAGTTAGCTACCTCGTCGACGACGACTCTACCTTACCGCCCTAGCATCCTTTATACTACTCGACAACTAATAAAGCAGTTGTATTCGACGCTCTACTAGAGGGTAAAGGAGCTCTTAGAACTTACCGGCCTTCGCGTAGGCACTATGTTACGAGTAGTCTACGAGATTAGTATACCGAAACGTAGCCGATAGCGGTATCCGAAGACACTACGAGAAGAGCTACTTCTTCGTACCCCTTAAAGCCTTCGTATCTACAACGTACTTATCGGTAGTACTAAGCACCGCTGAATACTATAGGGAGAGCTAGTAGAGGTACTCGACCTGCCCTTCTCGGCGTGGATAATAAGGAAGATCTATTACGAGCTCGGATATAAACGGTACGTTACGAAGAAGAAGCTATAGCTTAACGAGGTTAAGCGACAAGTACGTCTTATCTAGGCTCTCGAGTATTAACACTAGACCGTAGATAATTGGAAGAACGTTGCGTAGAGCGATAAAATAGCTAGCTCTCGTAACGTGTACTTGTATGTCTTCGTTACTAGACAACTATATAAGGCCTTCGAGCTAGACTATTTATTACCGCACTTTATAGACGGCTATATTCAGCACTTCTAGATATGCTTCTTAGGCTAGTTTAAAGGGCTAATCTTCCGCTAGAATCGCGACATCTACGGCAACTTCAACTAGCACTCCTACTAGCTTAATATCCTTCCCCTTATAGTCGACTATATAGCCGCTCTAGACTAAGAGATCCGTAAGGATGCTAAGGTATTTAAACAACGCGCTCGATACTACCGTAGGCCTATATTTATATACGATAGAGCCTTACTTTATACTACTCGTTCCACCGTACGTACCTTTACTATACGCAGCGTTCGTATGCTTAAAAACTAGCTAGCTTCCTTACCGGATCTTAACCTGATTAAGAACGTATTCGCACTAATTAAGGATAAGCTAGCTAAGATAAGGCCTATCGCACGCTCGAAGGAGGTAGTAGTAGCGGCTATTATAAGGCTATAGTAAGAGGTACCTTAGGCGTATCTTAATAGCCTTATTACGACTATACTATACCGTATTTAGGCGGTTATTCGAGTAGTAGGTAGACTAACTAAGTACTAAGAGAATACGCAGTGCTTAGAGACACTAATACACTCGTTTATCGACCTTTCCTTTGTATATAGCTCCTTTATATCTAGTTAATCTAGCAGCAATACTAACAACACCCTTAAAACCTCTATAAGTAGCTATACTATACTAAAATAACGATAAGTAGATAAGGTCTATACACTAGTACGTAACTAACAATACACCCTTACTTAGGACGGTAGATCTTTACTATATAAGGCTTAGTGCAATAGCGAGAGTTTAGCACTAATTCATGCTTTTACTCTAGAGGTTATACTATCTCTAGCTTTACTAATTCTCCTTCTAGCGTTTCTATTACTACCTCTAGCTTTACTAACTCTACCTCCGGCTTTACTAACTCTACCTCCGGCTTCTATAGGCCCTTATAGTAGGAGTAGTAGGCGGATTAGACTACTAAAGAAGCTAGCTAATAATATACTAGAGAAGCCGCGCTAGTATAAACTATAGATATCTTATATATAGTTATTAAATATCCTCGATTGTTCCCCGTAAAATTATTTTTATAGTACTAGTATCTATATATAGGGGGTCTAGGGCGCGTATATATATACTAGGACTACTAGCTTTCGTTCTTAGTACGTAGTTAGTGTATTCAAGGTAATATAGACGATTTCAAGGTCTTACCTTAGGAGAAATGCTAATAAAAGCACGAATAGGTATAGAATGCACCCGAATATACTTATATAGGTATATCTTAGCGGGATTTCGTACTAACACGATTTTCGAAATTCCGGAAATGCGGAATTCGACTAGTTAGCTACTCTAGAGCTTCGTCGATAGCTATATCTTAGCGGGAAAATCGCGCTAATGCGTTTTCGCGCTAATGGGATTTCCGGAAATAACGGAGCGCTAAATAGCCTACCCCGCCAACTTCTAAAATTTAGCTTTTAGCCGAAATCTTACTCGACTTCACTTCAATTTTCAAGATAGCCGGTTATCCGAACGCACTACGAATTGCTAGTAATTGGATATTTCCAGTCTTATAAAAAAAATATTAGTCTTGAAGTGGGAAAACAATAATTCTAAGGTAGAAGCCGTGCTAGCGCGGCCGGCGTACGTATTATAAGTAAAGTAACGCTTATAACTAAATTACGAGGCTTATAATACAATAGCTTCTTTCCTATTGTTAACTCCGCTTCGCTATACGCTCGTAGACTATTCGCGGTGCGTTCGTAAGCTGTCCGCGAGTAAATTATAGACTGAATGCGGTGTTTACTTATTATTATTAACCTCTTAACTATACGTCCTCGAAAAACTTTACGAATCGCTTCCTTCGATTACTACTACTACTATTACGCGCTACGCTACGCTGTCCGCACGATTACGCCGCTTAATAGCACTTATATATCCTTGTTCTACTATTATTACAACCGCCGTCTCCGACCTTACTATTACCGTTGCCGACCTCCTTATTAATACCGTCGTTACTACTATAATAGAGGCCGCTTCGTAAGTAATACATTTGGCCTTTATATATGCACTACTAACGACTTTCTAGTCTTCTCGACGTAATAGAAACTACTTCGTAAGCACTTAGCTTACCGCTCGCTATATATTCGCTATACTAATTATTAAAGTCCTATCTCTCCTACCCGCTCGAACTCCGTAAAACTCCCCGAGTAAGTAATCTTTTAGCTACTCGTAGTGCGCTCGCAGTGCTAATCGTTAGATAGATATCGTAGGCCGGAGGCCGCGAACAAATACTATAGCTACGATGCCTAAAAATAGGCTACCTACCTCGCCGCCGCCGCTATCGATCCCTCTATAGAGGATAAAAAGAAGTAGAAGAAGAACGCTATGTAAGTATAGAGCCTGCCTTTTACTACTATATCTGCTAATTATTACATATAGCGCCTACTTAAAGAAGCGTAATACTGCTAGTCGTATACTCGAGACGGATTAGGGCAAGCCGGCAAAGGCTACATATAAGATGTAAGCTTAGCTTTTACATTCGCTACTTGTTCGTTATGTATTCGCTAACATCTACGCTTATAGGTGCTCTCGCGAGAAGAATAGCGAGGCTTACTACGTCTAGGCTAATAGTAGAAAGGAGGCTTACGCCTACTACCGCTACTAGGGCAAGATAGTAAGTATACGTTCGCCGTCTATTCGTCGTGTACTCGCGCTAAG
Organism: Zymoseptoria crescenta; assembly: GCA_026122155.1. NCBI lineage: Eukaryota > Fungi > Ascomycota > Dothideomycetes > Mycosphaerellales > Mycosphaerellaceae > Zymoseptoria > Zymoseptoria crescenta. Next base: position 60,113 of record JALRMM010000195.1, on the reverse strand, counting down.
TAACACTCTAAAGGGCTACGATGTTTACGACACTACCCCTCTAGCTACCTCGCTCGAAGACCGCCTTACGGCAGCCGAAGCGAGCCTTATAGAGTCCTAGGCTACAAATACTATGCTCGATAGGCGGATCCGTAAGCTCGAGGCCAATAACATAAAGTACGCCTCTTAATTAGGCGATATCTTTACGGCCTTTGCGTTGTTTAAGGGGGAGGTGCGTCCGCAGCTTACGCTATATAAGCGATAGCTACTATAGTCTGCCTATAAGGTAGACGATGTAAAACGCTAGGTGTTTAGGTTGGCCTTCGGCCAAGCGCGCATTACGGATACGCTACTATTAATAGAGTTAAGTAAGTTAGCGGCCTCTAGCCGAGAGCCGACTCCTCTTATTCGTAGTCCGCTATTCGAGGGCTTCGATAATCCTTTCTTCTAGTAGTAGTATAGCATAGCAGTAGTAGTGTTAGTCGTACGATAGCGGCTTATAGTATAGTAAATAGAAGAAGTCAAGTCGTATATTCGTGCCTATTCGCTATGTATTCGTGCCTCCGAGACTCTTTAAACCGTCTATTGTTAGACTCCTTAGTCTATATTTAACTTTATAGTACTATAAACAGTACTCGCAACGCGGCCGGAGCAATTTAATAAGTTATCTTATATATTCGTGCATTAAGACTTGCTAAACAGTACATTGTTAGGCTTCTACATATAGCCTTCGCCGTGCTACTAGCGATACTAGTAAACTACTACTATTACGTCTACGAGGAAACTATTATCGCGAGGGCCTTTAATATGCTCCGGTCGCTTATTAGTAAACTACTACGGTAGATCGTTAGTAAACTCCTCCTTATTAGCCTACTCTCTACTATCGCCTTGCTCTATAGTGTTAACGCCGATAGGCTCCTTATATCGCTCTAGCTCTAGTCTATCGAATACCCGCTTATTAGCTTCTCTATATACGTAATCGTTGTTCGGATTAGGTCTCTAGTGCTTAGTAGCATATAGTTTCGGCGATTCGGCTAGTGCATCCGTACTATATATACGAAACAGCTTACGAATAGCAGCACGAAGGATTATGTATGCCCGTAGATAGATGCGATACTTGTCTCGATCTATTACCTTGCCGGAGACTAGTATGTCGAAGCCTTAACGCTATAGCGTCCGCTCGTACTACTCTATAGTCGCCGGTAGAAGATACTCGTTAAGCTGGAAGCCTGTTTTATTATAGTTAGTACTAGACTTAGAGTTCGAGTTAGGATAGAAGGTAGGGCTAGTAAGTGCGAACAGGCTACGAATGCTTAGCGAACACGGTCGTTAAGCAACCCTAGACCTACTATCTGCTCCGAGTCCTTAGTTCGACGAACTTAGAGCAGGATAGAGCGAAGCGGACAACGGGGTTTAACGGCTCGCGAGTAGTCCACGAATAGGCACGAACGCACCTTTAAGGTCCCTCTTTATCGGCTTAAGGAGCTCTCCTAGCATACGAATCCCTATCTCTTCGAAGCTAAATAGCCTTAGGTTAGAGTATATCGTCGACGGTATGCCGCTTATAACCTACGGACGCCTCTTATCTAAGCGGATGTAATGCGTGTTCTAAAGGTACACGAAGTTAAGGATTACCGTCCTTATAATTAGCATATATACGAATAGTATAGCGATTCGATCGTACTTGTTCTTCTTAATGTATAGCCCTTATAGGTGCAGCTCTATAAAGAACTAGCGCTAACGAGTAGTACTCGCCGTCTATTAACGCTACTAAGACTTAATGCGTTAGTTTATCTTGCTAGTACTATATCGATAGCACTCGTTAAAGGAGATCTCCTAGCGTTGCGAGATTAGTTTATAGCCCTTTATCGATCGCGCGGGCCTATATCTACCTCGTCTCTATTATGTAGTTACCGCCGGAGCGTTAGATAAGCGTCTACTATATAGCGAGTCTCTCCGCCGCGATCGCTCTAAAGCATACGTAGACTAGGGAAACGTTAGCTCGTAGTCGTAGGATATTCGCGAGGGGATCGTACTTATATTACCTTCCCCTTATCTACCGTCTTAACGTACTACTTCTATATAGAGACCTACGTTCTTCCAGTAATGCTAACGTATATCTATGTAATATAGCGAGCGAAGGCGTCCGTATAGCTATAGACCTAGAAGCCGAAGTACTCCAGCTTATAGTATGCGTCTATTAACTATATATAGTTCGGTCCTAGTAGAATAATAGCTCTACGGTACGTCTTCGACCTAAACGTTCTATAGTATACGCCCTCTAGATTTAGCTCCTATAGGATCTTATATACCCTATCTCGGCCGACGATAGTGTACTTGTTCCTTATATACTCGTATAACATTCGTCGACTAAGGTCCTTAATATCGCTACCGTCTAGCTCCTTACGAAGAACCGTTCGAATCGCCTCTTCCGTAGCTTTACGGTTAGCAGCGCTAACTTTCTTATATAAGCCTATCTTCGCTCGGATCTTCTTTATACGTTTCGGACCGACAACAAACCTATCGTCCTCTAATAAATAAGCGGTATACGTATCGCTTAGTCGAAGGACGTAGAATATATAGGCGATACGGTATCGCAACATAACTATATCCTTAATATCCCACTTCTTTAGCAACCTTTAGAAGGTCCGTTTAATACTATAGAGGTTAAGCAAGTCCTATCGAACCGCTAACTACGAAGAGCCGTCGGTAATACGTATAGTAATCTAGTCGCGGAAGTCCTTAATATCCGCTAGTTGTACTAATAGGCTTGGCGGTTAGCTCTACTCGATAATCGTCGCTATAGTAGGGGGGTCCTCCGAGCGTATAGCGAGCGGATAAACGGAGGGGATGTTAATATTAATAATAAGGTGTACGGCTAGAGTAGCCGAGGGAAAGTTATCGTCCGGGTAGGAGTATATAATCGCGAACGCTAGACAAATAGGCGCGAGCGGGGTAGGGGTCCCCCGTCTCTTTAATCCTATAACTTACCGACTAAAGTTACTAAATAATGCACTTATTTAAGTAGCGGTAAGTTGCGTCTAGTTTATATTTGTACGGAGCTAATATATAGCGAATAGGTCTACGAACTACCTACGAACGGGCATCGAAGATCCCCCTATATAATATATATAGACGGATCTCTATATTAATAACCTATAGATCCGTACTTCTAGTACTACGAGGCGCTTCTAGAGTAACATACTAGACGTCGGTAGCACTATCGATAGGAATTACGGCGGAGAGAGTCGCGGAGTTCGAGGCGGAGGTTAGGTCGACGAATTTCTCGTTAGACGGTATAGCTAATAGCATTAGTCGCCTACGCCGCTAAGTTAAACTATAGAGGCGTAGGCCTTATATAGGAAGAGAAGGGAGCGTCTTCTACCGGCTCTACCGTCTTATACCTCTACTATAGGCTCCGCCGATAGCTTAGTTAATAGCTTAGCCGATAGCTCCGTACTAGCGTACGCCTAGTATACGCCTAGCGTCGCCGATAGTATAGTACCGATAGTACGGTGCCGATAGTACGGTGCCGATAAGCACCTACCGATAGCTCCGCCGTCTACGACGCCGTCTATAATACTATTAGCGTCGCCGTAGCGGAGCCGCTCTCTCCTAGGGTATATATATACGCCTACCGCTACCCTAATACTACTTCCTTTCTATAACGGCGGTGCCCTCTACGTTAAGAAAGGCCTCTACAAGGGTCTATATAGCTAGCGGGCACACGCTAGGAATATTCGAAGGGCGTTCGGCTACGAAAAAGTCTACGAATAGGCCTCGAACCGGCTACGAATACGAGCCGTAGTTTCTTAGTACTTCTATTATATAGTAGAGACACGGATTAAAGGAGTCCTTAGGCCTCTTATTAGCTATAGTTATTATTACATAATTAGTCGATTTATATTATACGTATACCGCCTAGTCGTAATGCTTACTCGTAGCTATTCGTAGGGCGTTCGCGGGGCCTAATCGGGAAGGAGTAGTCCGATATTAGAGTTTTTAACAAAGTCTAGAACTAATTAGAAGGGTTATAGCTCCAGCTGCCCTAGGCTAGCCCTATATTCGCCGCGATTCGTAGGGCGTTCGCACCCCCTTATTAGGGGAGAGGAGTTCTACCTCTTCCTAAGGTTTACCGAGGATCTTTAGTGCCCTCTTCCTTTATATCTCGCTCGCTCCTTCGTCTACCCTCTCTCCTTACCTATACTACTTCTACTACGTCTTCTTCTACTATAGTAGTATTAGAGCGTCGTGTTTAGGGTACGAACTATACCGTCCTTAGCTAACCGTATACCTAATACTAGCTAGATAATAATAACTTCTACGAGAACTATAACCGTCTAAACCTACGACGCGCTCTATTACCTCTACCGGCCGCTTCTACGAACGTAACTACGAACGCTAGTTATACCTCGTTCGTATTCTTACCGAACGAAGCTAAAGGGCATCGCTAGATAAGCACCTCGCGAATATAGCTTCGTCTATAGTAATATAGCGCGGCTGGCTACCCTATTTAGGCTAGTAGTGCCGGCGCTATAGCAATCTCGGGCCGTTAACTAAGAGCTACGGACGATCTAGGAACTATAGCATCGCTATCGCCGTTACCGATTAAACTAGTTAGTCGTAGAGGGAAGGCTCTAGTACCGAGGAGTGTCCTACCTAAGTTCTTCTACGTCTACCTTTACGTCTACGAGTAGTAGTAGTATGCCTTAAAGAAGACGTTTAAGGTTATAATAGCTCTACTAGTATAGGAACACTAAGGGTTTAATAGCTTTACTTAGCCTATACTAGACGTATACCTTAAGCCGGAGGACTTCCTCGGATTCCTTCTTTCTCGCGTACCTAAGGCTAATATCGCTAATCTAACGAGGTAGCGGAGCTTCTACGAATATATTACGATTACCGACCTTAGTAGACCGACTAGAGCCTCGACTATATTAAAACTAGCGCTCTCGACTAGTAACGTAGTAGTTAACCTATAGCCGTTCGAAGTTAAGGGGTATAGTAAAGGTAAGACTAGAAGGCGGATCTACACTATTAACATTGCTCTAATTATGTTTACTAGGAGGATAAGGCATTTTAAGGCGGTAGAGGTAGCTTACGAGCTTAAAGAGAGCATAAAGCTAGAGGCTATGCGTAAAGAGATAGTAGCTCGAGATAGGGCGAAGGTAGAGGGTAGGGAATATATCTAAGGGGAAGAGATTAATCCTACACTTGTCGACGATATAGCCCTATTATGTCTACTAGCGTATAAGAAGATAGTAGTAGCTCGAGATCGCGCTTAGCTCGGCTAACGAGTATATTCGGTAGAGGAGGAGGAAGATAAGAGGGATCCGGACGGTATAGATAACGGGGCTAGTAAGCCCGAATATATCTCCGACTTAGCCGATAATAAGGACCTATTCGTTAACGCGAAGGAGGACAATTTAAGTAAAGGTAGCGCGAACGTAGGTAGCGAGTATAATGCGAACGGCGGTAACGACCTTTCCTAGGCGCTAGATATAAGGGCTATAGTAGAGGATACAACGGCAAGCGTATATATACCCGAGCTAGTGCTAACGCTAACGCTAACGCTAACGGAGCCGACGGTTAGCGGCCTCGATAAGTATGCTAAGGGTAACAATAAGGCCGCAACGCTACCTTAATCGCCGTAGGGACCGTAATATAAGAAGTAGCGTATTACTAGAGCCGTAGGGCCGAAAAAGGCTACTACGAAGAAGACTACTACGAAGAAGACTGCTAAGAAGAAGACTGCTACGAAGAAGACTAGTAATCCTTTAACGATAGAGCTTCGGCGGGGAGGTAGCAAACTATTATAGGGCATTCGCCGTACGTTTATAATAGGCTTATACGTCCGGAGGTTGCGTTAGTATAGCTAGAGGCCTTAATTCCGAGGATCGAGGGGAATTGCGATCGATATATGGGATTTTAATATGTTCTATAGTATTGCCCGAGTACGAACACTCCGCGAACGCCGTACGAACGTGCTCGTTAAATATCTTATATCTTACTCTCTACTATTAGATGCCCTTTAACAACTCTCTTATACGCTACTTCTTCTAGCCTAGCATAACGCTGCATTATTACCACCTTCCTTAGTTAGGTAATTCCTTAATATTGTCTATATCGTCCCCGTTTACTCTTCTTTAAAAGCTACCTTTTTAGCTTTAAAAACTCTTCCTCGAACAACATTATTATTACTACTACTACTACTACCTCTAGCGCTATGCCGACCTCCGTATAAGTCTAGACCGTAATTAATACGTACGAATCCTTACCTTACTCGCGCGGCGTTCGTATACTAATCGTGTTTAGCTTATACCGCCTATAGTAGTCCGGTAATAGCGTTTAGTAGGATTTCTTACTCTAGAAGTAGTAGAATTAGGTAGTCGAAGCGCTAGATATCGACGGTAACGCGAATAAGGCGAAGAATACACTATACGTTCGTTGCTATTCGCTAAGCATTCGAGAAGCTAATAGCTTAGTACTAACCTCCGCCGCATTAATTATAGTAGGCTACTAATAGAGGCCGGTAAAGGACGTGCTACTCCGTCTCCCTACGACCGGTATATATATTCGAGCTCTACTACATGTCCAAATGCTAACTATTATAGGTATATTAATGCTAATATCGCCTATACCGTCTACTTATCGGAAGAAGCATAGTATATACGCTACTATATAAAGGGCTTCTCGGTACGTTCGCCGCCTATTCGATATGTATTCGTGCTCTTGCAAACTCTAATAAGGGCTACTATGCCTTCGAGGCTCCGCCTCTACCGCTAATAACTACTCTAGAATAGTAGGTCGTAGCGCTATAGGAGTAGCTCGATAAGGTAGCGTAGGCTTAGCGCATATTAACTAGCAAGTTCGAGCAATTTAAGGACTACGAGGTGCGTCCTTAGCTAGTACTCTATAAGACGTAGTTAAAGTAGTTTAGTAGGCGTATTACTAGTCGAGAGAGATAGGCTATTAATATATCGGACTTAGAGGCTAGACGCGCTAGCGTTCTATAGCGTTATCTACGTTAATAGTATATACGATTCGAGGAGATAGAGGGCCTTATCGAGTACGAATAAGTAGCGAACAGCGTACGAGTATACTCGTTCTAATAAGGGAACGTATGTACCGGGATTAAGTGTATAGGAAAGCTGGTTCTCTCTCTATCTACTATTACTAAAGGTATGCACCACCCGGGGGCGCTAAGCCTAGGAGCCCGGCGTCCCGCAACATTACCCCCCCCCCCCCTATACGAAGAACGGACACACTGTTCGTAGTGTTGCGCCAAAAACCATGTTAAAAATCGAAACAAAACAAAAAACAAGTCTATCGTCGCTAGTCCTTCTTTCCGAGTAAGCTCTAATCTACCTCGGCCTTCTCTACCTCGGCCTTCTTCTACTTCTTACGTAGCGAGTCGGTTCCGCCCTACTTACGGAGCTTACGCTTAATAGCGGGGGTAGTCGCCGCGGGAGTAGTAGTCGGGTAGGTTAGGCATACTATAGTAGAGAGGTCGGCGGAGTCCGGGGTATTAACTAGGCTAGGGTTATCGAGGTAGCGTAGGGCGCTAGTAGGGTACGTATCGACGTGTTTTAGTGCCTTACCGATCGCGGTGTCCGGGAGAGTAATGCCCTTACGCTTACGGGATACCGCTATAAATACGACGAACTCATATTAACGGTAGCGCGAAAGGAGGGACCCGGTAAAGGCGTTAATATTTAGTCCCGGGATACCGGCGTCTCGGAGGTCGTACGCTAGCTAGTCGCCGTAGTCGGCCGCTAAGTCGACCGCGTCTATAGTTATATTATAGAGGGTTTATGCCGCCGCGATTAGGCGCGCCTAGGTAGATATACCTATTTAGAAGGTAATATCGTTATCTATTACCGAGGGGCCTAATTATCGGAGGCCGGGAGTGGAGGGTTATAGTACGGTATTCGTTACTAGTAGGGGTAGCGCTAGGACTACCGGGGGTAGCATCTTTCGATAGGTAGATAGAAGGGTAAGCCCGGGCTAGTTACGCTACTCCTACGTAAGTACTTCGAATCGAGCGCGGAACATCTCTACGTTAAAGACGAGTCGGTAGCCTAGGTCCTAGTAGTTACGTAGTAGCGTCTTCTCGGGCATCTAGTATAGGTTGGCTTTACCGTTTGTATTAAGAAGTTGGGTAACGTTCTCCTTAGTCTATACTAGTCGCTATATGTCGTATACGTGTTATAGGGCTTAGCGATCCCGCTAGTTAAGGGTAGCGTCTTCGGTAGCCGCTTAGACGTTATTTATTATCTCTCCGTCTATTCTATCCTAGTCCACTTTAGTTAGCTAGGTAACTAGGGCCTAGTTTTCGAATAGCTTCGTTAAAGGTAGGAGGTAGGGGCGGATTATCCTGTTCTTTACTAGTTGCTTCTAGCCCTTATCTACGTAGTTACTACCTAAGGTAACTATATCGCTACTTAGGAGTCGGAGGGGGTCGAACTAAACCTAGGCTTTACCTTCCGGGTCGAGGAGTTTCGCGATATGTTCTCCTATAAGAAGGATACATCCGCCTTACAACCCCAGGACTCCGTTTCCACCGTTGTCGACGACGTAAGGGCGTCCTATTAGTCGGCGCGACCTCTCTAGGCAGCCCTTAGAATTGAAATTATACGGATACGCCTCCCGAAGGGTATTTGGCGAGACGTAACCCTCGTCTATATACTTCGTTAGAGCGCTTACTATTAGGTCCTCGAGGTAGGAGTTAAGCGGTAGGGCGCTACCGTTTATAACGGGTTTATAGATAGCGAAGTAGAAGGTATCCTCGGACTATCTAACCCCGTATTTCCATAACTTCGTACCGGAGGCCTAGGCTGCCTACCGAGTAATCCGCCGGGGAGTTAAGGTAGTATAGGATTAGTCCGCCTACTTAGGTAACGTAGGGGATTGGTCTACCTATTACGGGTTTAATGTAGGGGATCAGTCTCCCTACTATAGGTTTAATGTAGGGGATTAGTCTACCTACTAAGGGGATTAGTCTACCTACTAAGGTATAGTAGGGCGAGGAGTCTCGTTCGGGATTCTAACGATAAAGTCCGCCTACTCTATAGTTAGGTCGATAATGTCGTCGACCGCGGTATCCAACTCGAAGTAGCGTTTAAAGATTCCTTGGATCCGCTTAGCCTTATTACGGAGGAATGTTAAGGGGTTGTTATATAGCTTCGTAAGGAAGTCGTAGATAGCGCGGTTATCGTCGTTATCGTCTTCCTAGGCGCTATTAACTTAAAGAGTAAAGTCGGCGTTAGCTTTACCGCGGGCGATAAGTCCTATCTAAGGGAAGGAGTAGTCTTTAATATATGTTAGGGTAGCGTACTATCCTCTCGCGCGTAGGGCGTCCTAGGCTATACGGATTGCGTCCTTATCGTATACTACGTCCCGGGCTTCCGCTAGCGCGTCGTACGCGGTAAGGTAGCGTATACTAACGTTCTTATAGGGGAGTATGTCGTACGGTGGACCCGGGGTAGCAGCGTCGTCGATAGTAACACCCGGCTAAACTATCTCCTAGTCTACGACTTCTAGGAGGGTCGCGTTAGGAAATCTATCTTCGCGTAATAGCTAGGTAGTCTTCTTTACGAGGGAGGTATAGCCCTAGCTCGTCGGGCTTCGGCGATAGAGGTCTTGGAGAGTAGCGCGTACCTTTCGTATATTGGGATAGATCTCCTCTTCTATACGGAGACGTCCTAACGTAGCGTTAACTACTATAGGGTTAACGAACGCCGGTTTCGCGCTGTCCGCTACTAAGGACAGGATGTCCTCGTCTTACGGTTGCTTCTTCTTAGGCGGTAAGGCACCCTAACTACCTCTACGTACGTTGCCCTATATGTCCTTACTAGTACGCTCGGAGGTTACGTTAGCCGACGGTTTCTTAGCGGGCACTAGGTTTAAGGCCGCCTTATTAGTTATAGGCTATACCGGGGTGTTCTTGTCCTCGGCTACTAGCTTCTTAATCTACTATAGGCCTTTACCCGGTATCTGCTCCTAGAGTAGAGAGTCCTTAAAGCGGGCGTCGCCCTAGTACTAGTCCGGACGCTCGTCTCGGTCAAAGTTATCTAAGATGCGAATTAACACTGTTCGGCTCTCCCTCGGGTTCTAGATAGCTATAGTACGGTGTAGGCGGTACCGTAGGTACGCCTAGAAGGTAGCTACCTAGGTAAAGGTATACTACTCCTTAGTCGGCGAGGATAAGGCCGTATTACGCTTTATATTCGAGGCTAGTAAAGGTATACTTCTACTAGTATCCCGGGAGGCGAACGACGGGGTTGTCGTCTTATAAAGAGAGGTATACGAGGAGGTTAACTATCTTCGAGAAGGGGACTTACGGGTAGGAGGACTTACGTAAATTAAGGAGGCCTTCGACTACTACTAGTCGGAAGTAGTACCCCTCTATTATAATAGCGCGTACGGCTTTCTTAGTAAAGCTAATTCGTACGAGGTAGTATAACGTAAGGATATAATCGTTTCCGAGTATTAGCTCTAGAATAGGGGGGAACATTTTAGCGGCGCGGATTGCCTAAGGAGAGGGGAAGAATGCTAGGAGCTTGTCCTCCGGGCCTATTATAAAAATACTAACCCCTCGCAAGTCCTATACGGGGAGCTCGAAGAATGCTACCTAACCTTCGCGAATAGGTAGAGGTACGATATCCGCTTCCTTTAAGGGGTACGACTTTAAGCCGGCTTTTATAGGTAGGAGTCTTACGTCTATTATAGCCTAGGAGATCGCGTCCTCGGGATCCTTTAGTAGCTAGTATAGGAGCATAGCGCGCTAGGCTTTAGCTACGTATACCTTATGTCCTAGGCGCTCCTAGTCGTTATTAGCTTTCTTCTACGCGGTAGTCGGTTTTAAGATTAAAGGCTATATTACGCTTGCCCGCGTTAACTTAGTAGGGCTCTCCTCCTCTTTAAACATATTAGTCTTCTTAGAGTATAGGGAGCTACTACCTAGGACAATTAGCTAAAGGATGCTACTACCTAGGGTAATTAGCTCGCCCGGCTACGCGCTATTTATTACCGGCGACGCGGCGTTATCCGACTATACGGGACTAACGTCGGCGAGGTTACCCGCCTTTCGCTACGTAGTCCTAGTTTCCGGGACGAATAGGCTATTATCTTTAGCGCTCTCGGGGGCGTTATCCTTCGCTTCGCTCTTAGTACTATTCGCCGGGCTATCCTACGCGCCCTTTGTTTCGTCGCTCTTAGTACCCTTAGGTACGTTGTTCCTCGCCGCCGCGTTTTTCTTACGGGTCTCCGCCGCCTTTAGCCCGGCTTATTTCCGCCTACTTAACGCTATTCTCGGTGTCCGGCTAGGTATACGCGGGTAATTAATACCGTAGGAAAGGGTATACGTACGCAAGTCGGCTAGTAGGTTATAGTTGGAGGTAATGTTTATATAGATAGGATAAACTCGGATATCCAATACGGGAGTAGTAAAGTAGAACGTAACTTATAGGCAAACTTCGCCTATAGATTAATAACAATACGGAGAAAATGTCCGGCCTTAGTGGCCGTTTAATGCCTTAGTAAGTCGAAGGGTAGCTAATGCCTTAGTAAGCTCGATCCTAGCGTTAGCGAGTTAGTCGACTTAATACTACTATCTCCGCCTTATACGTATAACCTCGCGGTCCTCCGTCTCGTCCGTAGCGATTCTATAGTAGGTACGACGTCCGAGGACGATAGGTAGTTCTAGGTGCGTACGGTCGTACTCCTCTACGTACTCTAGAGCGTCGCTTAGGTTATCTAAGTCGTACTACTAGTTCTTATTGTCCGGGTAGCCCAACTATTTAACGAGGTATTATATCTTTCCTCGGTAGGTACGCTTACTAAGGAGACGCTCGATCTCGTAATAGGGGTTCTCTAGGTTAGAGTCTTCTTCTTCTATTTACACCGGACCGGGGCGAGTTAGCTCTTAGCCGTATAGATCGATACTAACTAGGTATTTAGTTAGCTAGGCAATCGAGACGACTAGGTAGATCCTTATCGTCGGTAGGAGTTCTAGCTCGTATATAAGGTTACCGATGCGACGCTTAACCTTAAGTGGCCCTATACGCTAGTATAAGAACTTACGGTGCGTATAACCTAGGATCTTGTATCCCTTATGTAGTTTTAGCATTACCCTATCGCTAGGTCGGAAGGTTAGGGGGGTATATACGGCGTCGTAGCGGTCCTTTATCGCTACGGCCGCCTAAGCGAGGGAATTATTAGCCTAGTCGCGTACTTCCTACCGAAGGTTAACGTAGTCTTATATAGGGAGCTCCGCGAGCGGATTAAGGGCGTCGAGGTTCGATTAGAAGCCTTGGATTATAACTTTTAGGACCTCGTTAGTAGAGGCGTTCCTAGAGTTGTTTATCTATACCTAGATATAGGGTAATGCCTCCGTCTATTGCGAGTCTAGATTGTAGGTAAGGTAGAACCGGATCGCAATCTCGACCGTCTAGTTAGTATGCTCCGACTATCCGTCGGTCTAGGGGTAGTATGCCGTAGTCGCTAAGAACTAGGTACTAATCTTCTCGAATATGCCCTTAAAGAACTCGGAGAGCTAAACCGGGTCTCTATCTCCAATAAGGATAGCTAGGAGATTACGCTCGGTCTTAACGTACGATAGGAGGTAGTTACGTCCTTATTTACGAGCGTCCTAAGTGGATTTTACTGGGGTAAGGAGGATGTCCTTAGTAAACTTATAAGTCTCGGCTAGGAAGCCGTCGAAGCCGTCCTACGTTACTAGTAAGCCCTTTACCTAGTCCGCGGTCGCCGTATACTAGGGTATAGGCGTCGTATAGATCGGAGCTAATTCGCCGGATAGCCTATCTCGTAGGGTCTATGTCGTCTTATATAGAGGACACTAGTAAATGTAGCTTCGGAGCTCGCGGCTAAGCCTCCGGATATAGAAGCTTACCTAGACGTTCGCGTAGGATCGGTAGTACCCTACGTAGTAATGCTAATCGTAGGCTATAGTGAACACATCCTTATATAGGGCTAGTAGGATATAAAGGGGTTCTCGGCCGTCGAGCTCGTCCTTAATATAGATAAGGCCTTCCCGTAGGAAGAAACGGAGATTAAGTAGGCTAGACTCTAGTTTGCCTACCTCGCTAGCCGCGTCCTCGTCTTAATCTCCCTAGGTACGGGCTACCTTAATAGCCCGCTCTAGCTATTAGAAGCGCCTCTTCTAGCCGGCGTTATCTTAGTAGCCTTCCTTAAGGCGGCTCTTAAAGTCCTCGGAGAGCTCTACTAAGATTATATAGAAAACGAGCGGCTCGTTCTTATCCTCGTACGTATAGACGTCGAGTTTATCTTAAGTAGGCTCCGCTAGCGGGTTAAGGTTGTCTACTAGCCTACTAAGGGCGTCCGGAATTACGTAGAGCTTCCCTAGATAGTATAGAATCTTAAGCCGGTACTAGGAGATGTATTGCGCTACCCTTACTAAGCGGAGGTTCAAGCGATCCGCGGAAGACGTCGTCGCGAGTAAGTGCTAGTTCGTAAGACCTAGCGTAGCGGTATAGTCGGTAAAAACGTAGACCTCCTTACGGCTAGCCTATATAACGTGCCGCGTCTTACGGAGGACCTATACGAGTCTAGCGACTTTAAGCTCGGTAGCTAGGTAACGCTTCTCTATATTAGAGAGCGCTTTACTAAGGTATATAATTACCTAAACGTTAGTATACGGGAAGCGAACCGCCTTCCCTACGACTAAGGTAGGGTTAGGATCTCCCTTTACTATATAGATTACATAGGCGGCTCCGAGGTATAACGAATCCAGGTCGAGGTAGAGGCGCCTATCGGGGTCGTAGTAGTATAGAAACGTTACGTTGCGATATAGGGACCTACTATACCTAGGTCCTCGCGGAGAAGTTTTTACGCGCGTGGCCCTTATTCGACGGCGACTCCTTAAGGAGCTAGGTCTTACGTACCTCGAAGGGCGCTACTACGTACGTGTAGTACGGGATATAGGCCCTCTACTACCCGGTAAGGCCGATGTAGAACTCGAGTTCCTTTAAGGTTATAGGAAACTTTAGGTTAACGATTACGGCGACCTTCTCCTCTTAGGTAGTGTACCCGAGCCCGCTAATACGCTAGCCTAAGAGCGTAGCTATTGGGTAGCCTATAAAGGTCTTATACGGGTTTAGGGTAATGTTTACCGAGTTGAGCTTAGTAAAGACCCGGTTAAGGTGCTCTAGGTAGTCCTTCTCCGAACGGGAGAAGATAACGATGTCGTCTATGTAGGCCCGATAGAAGTCCTTAAAGTCTAAGAGGATACGGTCTAACTAGCGCTAAACGTACTAAACCGAGCCGGCGTAGCCTATTATTGCCACGTTTAGCTACTTCTATCCGCGGAAGCTATTAATCGTAAACTTCTCGCGGTCGTCCTTATAGACCAACTATTAGTAAAAGAAGGACACGGCGTCGATAACCGTAATATGCGTATATCCTTAGAGCTAGGCGATTAGGTCGGACTGGAGTAGTAAGGGGTAGCTATCCTTAACTACGAGGGCATTAATACCCCGGATGTCTACTACGGGACGTCCTACCTACACTACCTTACCCTCTACTATAACGTCCTTCTAGGTAACGAAGATCGAGGAGGCCTACCTCGTTAGCTACGTTATGCGTTGGAGTTTAGTATATCCCGTTAGCTTGTTAAGCACCTTGTTAATAATAGGTTTATTACGTACGCTCGCCGGGTATAGCTTCGTAGATAGTCTAATATTCTCTATATCGGCTCGGAAGGGGATCCTTATCTACTCCTCCTCGGGGACGTTAACCGTGCCGCCTCTATCGATCTATACCTCCTAGTGCCGATGTACGAGCTTCTCGACCTTAGCTTGAAATTCCGTGTGTCCGTAGACCGTAACTCCGTTAGGTAGCTTCTTTTCCAAGGCTAGGTCCGTCTTAAATAGCCTAGTAGGCAGCGTCGCTAGACTATGCTCCCTAGGATCGAGTTAGTAGTAACCTTCGATCTTATATTCGTAGAGTTACCTAAGGCGCGTACCGCCTAGGAGGGAGACTACCTCGGCGGTGTCGTTCCTTACTAGGACAAAGTCGGTATCGGTATCCACGACGTATACGTATACGGAGAGTACGGTAGGAATTTAGGAGTCTAGGATAAACTCGAAGTCTCTATCCTTAGGGCGAGCGTTCGCGACGGTAATCGGGACGTATACTACTATATAAGCTAGTACAGTAAGGTTATCCTCGGAGGCCACGGCCGAATAGTAATTTATATCGTTACGGCATTTAACTAGAACTAGGGTTATCGCACCCTAGTAGGCCCCAATCGTAACTAATTTTCGAGGGATATCGATTCTTATCTCTTCGGGGCTAATAATGTCTATAGTAATAAGCATCTTAGTACGTAGCCCGGTAGTAAGGTATACCTCGTACTTTATACGGGTAAGGATACGCTCGCCTCGAATTACCGCCGGTATCCAAAACTCAAGGTCGACGTACTCCGTATAGAGCGATTTACCGATTCTACGAACTTGGAAGGGGGTAGCGAGCTTATAGACCTTAATGCTCGGCAAGTATAAGCGGAGCTACCCGGTGTCGATTAGGGAGACCGTCGCTCCGGTGTCTAAGTAAACTAGGTAGTCCTACTAGTCGAGGCCTAGCCTTACTAGCACTCTAAGGTAATAGTAGCTCCGGAAGGCGAATCCCGCCTTCCCTATACCGTTAGCGGTAAATAAAACTATACGGAGGGACTCGTTAGCCCTAGCCTCGCCCTCCAGTTCCGTAGATCGCGGATAGTATTTACGGCGATGCTCGTATAGCTTATTCTTAGAAGGGAACTCTTAATAATAAGTATAGTATTAATAGCGTATGCTTCTACCCGAATACGTAATAGGTAAGAGCGACGTAGAGGGCACTAGTCTAGTAGTCTACACCGCGTAGTTTATAAACGCGAAGGGGGTTAGTAGCGATACGTCGACGAAGTAGTTAGCGATATCCTAGTAGTTGTTCGCCGGCGCGTCCTCTCCCGAGTCGTAGTATATAATATTGTTAAAGAGCTTTTCGGCTATCTCGGAGTCGCTATCCTCCGACTAGGTAGTACGCCGGTAGTAAGACTCCTCTAACGAGGAACGGGAGTCCGTTACGTAGTAGTTTCTAGGCGCACGATCGCGCTCTAGACACTCGCGGGCATAGTGTCCTATCTTATAGCAATTTCTACACTCGTCTCTACCGATTTCGTTATAGCGATCGTTACGGCGGCGATCTTTATAGCGGTCCGCTAAATCTAACTCTTTTAGCTTAGTTACCTTTTCCTAGTTAGTCCTCTTCTAGCCGTCGTTTTCGTACTACTACGTATTAGAGGGGTCGGCTCGGACGTTATTATCGCGGTACGATCGCCTAGACGAGTTAATATTACGGTTTCCGTAATCTAAACGGCGGTTACCGTCTCGATCGTAGTAGCTACTTCGCTACCCTCGGCTAGAGTCGTCCTTCTAGGCGTACTTACCCTTGTCTCGGGGCGGATATAATCGACGCTATACGTCTTAGTAACTATCTAGGTCGCGAATAAACTTATTAATTATCGTCTTACGTTTAGGCTTCTTAATTACGTTCTAGAACACTAGGTCTAGGCGAAGCTATACCTAGGTTAGTTAGGCTTAGAGATCCGGTACCGCGGCCTCTCTACTCTAGCGTACTACGTTTATTACGAACGACTAAACTATTCTACCCTTACGGATATCGTCCTTATCGTATTTCTCCTTATTTAGGCGTTCCTAGGCTTCCGTAACTAATATACGGTACTTCTCGGAGAGTAGTTTAGCCTATCGGTCGATATACTTACCGCGGCGTACCTACGCTCGGGTGTCGGTATCTAAGTAATATATAAACTAAACTATCGCTTCTCCCTTTAGGTAGTAGCTAAGGTAGCGTCGGGCTAGGGTAGCCGAACTAGTCTCCGCGTAGTCGCGAGCCGAGTCTAAGAATAACTATATAGAGTAGAAGTAGCATCTCCCGTTCTATTCGATTATATCGTCGATCTCTCCTTCCTCCGCCTTAAGGTAGGGGTCGAAGAATCCGATGTCCTTAGGATCGAAGTTCCTAATTTTCTACTTAATATCGTACGAAGGCGAACGCTCCCGATAGTAATAGCCCTTATAGTAGCGGGAACGGCTACGCCTAGAATAGCTATCGCGGACGAAGTAGTCTTCTAACGCCGAGGAGTCCGACTCCGAGCTAGATAAGTTATAGCTCGGGGAGTAGCGACGCTTATCCTTCTTCTTATAAGCCTTCTAGTGCTTACGTCCTCGATTAGAGGGTATAGGGGACGAGTTACTACTCGAGGAATCGCGATACGAGGAGGGGTAGTAGCTATTAATCGGACGGGTATACCTAGACTAGCGTAGTTCGTCGGTAAGGTCTCCCGATATCCCTAGGGGGCCTAACCTAGTAGTAGCTAGTCGGCGTGCTCTTCCCTCCTATAAGCGTTCTTCGGCAATACGATAATCGATATACTAATCTTTATCGGCGGGCTAGGGCGGTAATAGCTAACGGTACTATTCGCCGTAGAGCCGGGTAATTAGCTCTCTTAATTAAGCTATATCTAGGTTCGCTAGCTCCTTAGCTCCTAGGACGCCGTTACCTACGATAGCTAGCGGAGCTTACTACTAGGGCAGTTCTTTACTACGCGTACGGCGCTAACGACGCTACTACTAGTCCTAGTAGCGCTACTAGTCTACTATAACGGGGGCGGCTAGTTACTCCCGGGGAGCATATACTACCGGCGGCGGCTATTAACGCTAAGGGCCCTACTATAGGTTGTCCGGTCTCTACACCTCTTCTACCTCTCTTAGAGGGTTAGTTATTCTCGGCTACTCGCTTCTCGGTAAGAGTAGTTCTAGGCTCGGTCGATAGGAGGAAGGGAGATTAGGAACGAGATCTTCTAGTTTAGAGTGTTATAGTCGTAGCGAACTTAGTAGGGACTCGTAGGTAGTAGACGCCTCGGAAGAGTAAGACGGCTACTCTAGGGCGGGTAGCTACTAGAACGGTTTACTCTACGTTCGGCGATACGTAGACGGTATGCGGAGTAGCGTTAGCTTACGCGGCGGTTAGGGTAGAGTAACCGCTCTAATCGTAGGGCGTAGCTATCTCGATAGACCTACTCGGGCTCTACGTTCTACGATCGTCGTTCGTCTCGCTCGTAGGTGTAGACCGAAGTTAGCTCCTAGGATACTAGTAAGGGCGGTCTACGGAGGCTAGTAAAGCGTCGCTTCGGCTATAGTATTACTCGACGGACTCTAGGAGCCTAGCTATACTATAACGTTAGCCTATCTAAGGGCGGCTAGGAAGGCTTTCGCTTCCTAGGTAACGAGACTCTTATCGATAATCCAGTCGTTTAGGAAGCCGAGGGATACGGTGTTATTAGGCTATACGGCGTCTTCCGGGTAGTACGTCCTCGGTGCTAGTATCCTCCGTATAACTTCCTATATAAGGGCTAGAAGTTGTAGGAACTTTTTTACGACTGCCTTCGAGCGGTTAGGTTCTCTAACGAAGTAACGGAAGCTATATCCTAGATATATAGTTTCCTATAGTAGTTACTAATCTAGGGTAGCTATATCGAACGAGCTAGTAGGCGTTCTCCCGGCTAGTAACTATAAAGGGAAGGAAGGAGGCTCTACCGAGGGTCTTAGGCTAGCTAAACTCACGGCGATAGACGCTCGGAGAGGGTGTTCGTAGTACGGAAGCGCTAACAATTAGGGGAGGGCAGTTCTCGTCTCTCTTTCTATACTATAGACTATATAGAAGGTTACTATCGTCGTAGGGTAAGTGGACTCGGCGTAAGCGTAAGCGCGGCTTACGACTAGGGTGCGGAGGGCGTATTACTATCGTAGGATCGTATGTCCTTAGTTAGATCTTTCGACTATAAGTCGGATTATACTTTCTTAGCTACTAATTAATAAGGGAACGTATATACCGGAATTAAGTATGTGGGAAAGCTGGTTCTCTCTCTATCTGCTATTGCTAAAGGTATATACTACCCGGGGGCACTAAGCCCGGGAGCCCGGCGTCCCGTAATACGTTCTTTCCCTTAGATATCTCTTAGCTAAGGATATTATTATAATAAACGTTATCGTTTGTTTATCGTAGTAGGGTTAGGGTTTAGGTTGTTCCTTTACCTTAATAGCGACGACAATAGCAACAACGAGGTCCTATTTATACTATATAACACTCGTAAAGGGTTTATAGTAGTGCTCGTTAATTACTATATACTTTTCGTAGCTTTAAGGCGTATATTCGGCGACTTTTGTATATATCTACATGTTGTAGTTAATTGTTTATTAAATCCACACTTAAACGAGTAGGAATTAACTACTCGTAAGGCATTCGCGTAGTAATATCGTAATTAGTAATTGTTTTCGTCGATATAATCGATTACTATTAGTCTGGGATATATATTCTCCAACAATCTCCAACAATTTTACGTTCGCGACGTTCTTAGTGTGTTCGCTTACCAAAACACGGATTTCTATAAAAGCCGGAGAGATTTTTGAAAATCCGAAATCTTGGAAAGTGGCGGGGTGGGCCATTTCGGCTGCCCTAGAAATCCGAAAATTGAAACCTTGGCCACTCTGGAGCTTCGTCTTCTCAAGACTCGACGACATAGAACTATCCCGGACACACACGCCAACATTACCTACATTTGCATCTCCAGGAAGCTGCCAGTCCTACATATCAGAAGCACTCCTAAGAAACGACACTCCCCTAGAGAAGCGGTCCCCGAGCGAAGCATCGCAGGTGTCGAAACATTGTCAGAACCCCGGATTTTTTTTTTACTACGAAGCGTCCTGAACATGACTTCTCCTCCCATTTACTAGTAGACAGACCCCATCGACGCCGATGAAATAAAACTATATCATTGCTTCTCCTTATTACCACGAAGCGTCCAAAACATAATGTCTCCTCCTATTTACTATACTCCCAACAGTTTATCAAGGACTCTCCGTAAAACAGATCCCATCAATACCGATGAAATATATGGCTGCTTCTCCTCACCACAAGGCGTCTTGATCACGTACTCTTGCTAACGAAGTTCGATACATAAAGAGTTCATACTCTATCTCATTCCTCCTCCATCTCTCCCCTTCCTCCCTCTCGAACGAAACGGTCCCCGGACTTTCTTCGTCGACCTTCTGGAACGCCCGGACGCGGGTGTTGCTGATGGTCGTCGAGCTCCGTCGGTTGGGTACTGTGTTATTTTCTGGATTCCTTTGCGCCGTGTCTGCTTTCTTTCCTGTACCTCTCTCACAGGTGTGCCGGGCTGAAGGATTAGTTCTGTAGGTAGGTGCCTGCCTCTTCCTCCTCCTCCTCCCCATCGTTGTCTACGACCATTGGACTGATTGTATTCGCAGAGAGACTTGCTTGCACCACGGCGCCGTCCGTCTTCTCAGACCGCTTCCAGTCCCTCTCGTCTACTTCCGTTGGCCCGTCCGATTCATTGCACGACCGGGCAGGTCAAGTACCTCGCCGCGGCTTGCCGATCGGGACTTCTCGGCGTATTCGCTTCCAGGCCTGAGCTAGGACATTAACGTGGGGAGATGTCCCAGCACCGAGAGACCCTCCCGGCTGCTCCGGCTCTATTCTTGTCGTCTTTTAAGTGAGTGAGGATTCTGTTGGCGGGATGCACGTATGATCGATCTTTTCGGCTGACATTGAAAACAGCTCGGCGGATTCCTCAAGTCGAAGACTCTTGAGTATTGCCAACAGCACCACATTATCGGATCAGCCCACGCACATTCGACATCATCACACCGTCGGCTACCCATCGTCGTGAGGGAGGGGACAGCTGTCCCGGTGCTGGGGTCCGGAAACCACACCACGCGCTGAATCGCATCGACTTTCCGCGGGCGGCGTGCTCCCCCTCCTCCTCCACGCCTCCGACCTACCTCTCTGCTCAAGATCCCACCTTAAACAAACACGGTCCAGACGCAGAACGGTCAAATTCCGCGGCGTCCCGAGACTTTCCAGCTCAGAGAGGCGGTATGGACTCATCGTCATTCGTTCGTCCTCTCCGGAGTCCTCTCTTCCCCGTGCATTGTCCAATGAGTCGGAAAGTGTGCTGGACTGCAGCCAGTTACGGTTTCCGGAGCAGAAGATGATGCTGGGTGGAGATCTTGGAGATGGCTGCCTGGTAATGTCGAGAAGGGTTCGTTGCATTCCACATTTGAATGGGCATGCGCAGTTGCCGCTTCCGGCCGAACGTGGCGGGATTCTCAGGACCCGACATTTGATTCCCGGATACATCTCTCAAGAAGTCGACCTCTTCGAAAAATCTGACGCTGGACAAGTTCCATTACTCGGAAAGAGAGGTGCTCCTACCTCGACTGTCAGACCGATCGCTTTCCAAGACCAGCGACCGCGGCACCTCCATCCAACTTGTCAACCACACGAGTCTTCCACTCCGATCGGAAATTTTTCGCGCTCGCCCTGCTGATGAAGAGGACCTTCCATTACCTTCTCTCTCCGCCCTTCCTTCCTTCCTCCTCCTGCTGCTGCCGCACCTTGTCCAAATCCGCATGTTTCTCCTAACTGGCATGCTTGAGGTATAGCGTCGGCTGAAGAGATTGAAAGATCAGAATGCACAACAAGCAAGAATCCGTTGCTTTGCGCATACGGTACCTGAGCGCATACCTGGCCAACCCAGAGATCACCGGGCCTCAAGCAGCTCAGTTTTGATCGGGAGGGAAGCCTTGTACGATGGGAGGGTGGCAGATGGAGAGGCAGATGGAGAGGCAGATGGAGAGACACTTGGAGATATCGCAGATCGTGAGACTGCGAGGCGCAAATCGCCACGAGAACGAGAGGGACGTGGTATCCGGGGTCTTTCGTGGGCAGGGGAGTTGGGCCATAACAGGTGGAAGGGGCGAGGAGGAGAAAGAAGCAGCGGTACGCACGTAGACTTCGCATTCCTCTGCGCGCGAGTTGCGGTGGTCTGGCCAGCCATCGTGATGAGTGCGTTGATGAGTTGCGATATGTAGAGTCGGTTTCGGTCTCGGTCTTGGATGAACGGGGCGAACCGCGAATGCCAAGGAACCTTCCCTCCGCCCCATGATTCATTCCCTGATACCATGCCGTCCCGCTCCGCCCACTCCCCGCTGCACCCCCCCTCCCCCTTCAACCGGCCAAATTTCCGAGAAACATCCGCCACGACTTCCGGCCCTTACTCTGCTCAGGTCCGCTCCGTCCCGTGCACCCGTCCGCGAACGCCATTTTCCCGCTCGGCTATCGACAGGTGTGTGCTACCGGTCCATACAGGCGAGGAGATGGTGCTTCTCTGCGGTGGCGGTGCAAGTGTCATGGTCCACGGGAGTCTCATCAGTCGTTGACTTGCCCTTCGTTCGGTGATCGGTGTCATCTCCTCCTCTCGGAAGACTCGGCAGCGACCCCGACTTTGACAGCATCATCGAGCAAACACTGGAGTTGCGACCAAGTTTCGCCATGTCCCGGCGCCACCCACGCTCTCGGTAGAACTACCCGACATGACATGTTTCGCCGGACCAAGAGATACAACTGAAGATGAACGACCCGCATCCTCCAGCAGCGTGCCATCGACTGGGTCTAGTTCATACGCATCGCCAGTGAAACTGGTATGTGGGTATCATCTCCATCACAGATCTACGCGCACGTCTGGATGGGACCTGCCTCCCAGCGTTCAGCATCGACCCACGCTGTCGCTGCTCGCGACGTGACATCCGCGCGGACCCATGCGGACAGCAAATTCGTATGCACCTCTCCGCCCGGGTTTCGGCCCTCAGCCGCCGTCAATCTTCGACCCATTGGCCCGGACATCTACTCAGTCATGCTCACTTCCATGGCGGTAGGTCTCCGACCGCAATTTCACTTCCACACCACGTCTCTACGAGAATCCCGCTCCATCCCTGCGCATCTAGCCCATCCCCGCAGTGCAGAAGATCTTCTTCTTCGTCGGGTGTCGTCTCTTCCATGTCTGCTCGGAGTGGCGCTACTCCGCTACGGCTTCTTGTCTTTGCTATAGCAATATCCTTGTTTCGAAGCAGCGGCAAGCCTCGTGCTTATTAGCAGTGTCGCTGGCTGGGAGGAGGTGTGCTGTACGGTCCGCACAGTGGACTCTACTGCTGTCTTGTCCTGTGCTGGAGCTTCCCGCGGCAGGGGCGCCGAAGCCGTGGCAGCATCCTTGTTTGTCGAAGGAGCGGCAACCCTCGTGCGAAGCAGCAGTATTACTGGCTGGGAGGAGGTGTACTGCACAATGTAGTCCATTGATGTCTTCCGCGGCGGCGGCGCCACCGTAGCAACATGCTTGTTTCCGAGCAGCAAGAATCTTGTCGACGAGCAACCTGGGCATCGTTGCTGGGCAGAGGCGTTGCGATTAAAAACCATCCTCCTCTTCTGCAACAACACAGTTTCCTACCATCGACAAGACGGTCCTCTGCTGGATCAAGCCTAGTCAACTATAAGTCGTCTACCATCTTTCATGTTCTCGCTCGACTTCGATCAATCAACTTTCTCTTCCACATCTTGGACTACGCCAATCTCACTCGTCCGCCATCACTCAGTCGCCGTCACGCCCGTCTCGTCTTGTTGTCAAAGGCTTCCCCAATCAGGTACTCGTCGAACCTCATATTTCAAGACATTCGCTGACTATTGGATCAGCTCCCTCAGCACCGCAAAAGCCTACCATCAGCTGTTACTACTCCCGATCGTCAACCTCGAAGTCGTCTTCGATCAACACCGACACACCAAGCCGGCGGCTGCTGCAACATCTCCACAATGTTTCGCTCCGCTGAACCTATCCACCTCCACTATAGTCGAGAACTGGGCATTACCGCCGCTTTGCATCCATCCCACGGCCCCTGCTGCCCATTCCAGCTATTCATCCAAGACGAAGCCTACGCATGCGGAATCCCCATCGGCGAAGCCCGAGCGGGCCGCATCGTCGAACTCATCGATGACTTGCACTTCCACAAATCCCTCGTCGGCGACCCCGACTTCCTCGCGGTCATCGCGCGCCTCTGCTCGTTGATCACGGACGTCGCCTTCTGCGACCAGCATAAGGCGGAATCGAAAACTCATCTCGACGACATGTACGCCCGAGCTCTGCATTGTGCCATGTTCCAGCACCCCTCCGCGGGGGATGGAGTCCACGACTTCCAAGGCATCACGCGGATGTTACGGGACCAGGCTAGGACTCCGTCTAGTTGCGAGGCGAAGCGTGCTCGCGAGGAGGATGAACAGGATATGGTCTCGCCGTCAGAACATAAACGACCTCGGCAGTCAAGCAGTATGTGTGATGAGGCTTGCGGTGTGTCGTCTGACGACTCAATCGGAGAGGAAATGGTCTGGCCGGATGCGCTCTGGATGTTGCAGGACCAAGCTGGGAGTCCTTCCAGTTGCGAGGCGAAGCCTGCTCGCGAGGAGGACGAACAGGATATGCTCTCGCCGTCAGAAGACAAGCGGCCTCGTCAATGCAGTACGCGGGACGAGGCTCACGGTGTGTCGTTTGACGATCCCACCGGAGAGGACATGGTCTGGCCGTCGAGCGACGATGCGTTCTGGATGGGCAGTCCCCTGCCCCCGACGACCGATCCCTTTGGGCAACCCCTAGTCGACCTCCAACCCGCCGACCCGCTGCAGGAACATGCCCTCGCGGGGAACAACCTCCATCAATCCGGTGATGCGAGGACGATCGTCGACAACGTGTCGCTCAAGCCCTTTCCTCTGCCATCGGACGAGCAGCGACTCCTTCCAACAGACCGTGTTCAGCACTCGGTGACGATCACGACGTCGTCGTCCTCGCCCTCGTCGCAGCCTACTACCATCTCCATTACCTCCACCGCTGCCATCAATCTCACCTTCAACACCACGACCGTCGACGACATGACTTCCGATATGGCCCTTCCCTCGACGGTGCCATCCGTGGCGAAGAGCAGTGTTGGTGGTTCCGGACCGTCGATCTCGCCGCCGTCGCGGCCCACCACTACCTCCGACCTGTTCGACGCCGACAAATTGCTGGAAGAGCTGTTCCCGCAGTAGTTAGCGCTACTACAACATGCCTTGCTACGCTAACCCAGGTCGAGGAAAGGGGGGAGCTTAGCGGTGGAGGATGGAATTGGGGCAGTATAGGAAGAGATGGATGAACGTCGACGGGGAAGAGGGTGTCACACTCTGTTCAAGGGGAATTTGCAACAGGCGCTCGAAATTCGTTGAGGATCCGTTGGATTTGGCGCTTAGGCGATTGCGCTCGTGAGGATGGGATGCTGGGTGGGTTGTATTCTTGTCGGTGGCGTCGGGTGGTAGTTTGTGAGGGAAGGGTTAGTCGGGCTGGTAAATGTACGTATGTAAAATGTAATAACTGGACACGATGGAGTACGAGGTTAACGGTGCCGTGCTGGCCCATGGTGAGTGATGAAGACCAGATTGTGAGGCCTACCAAGGTCAACTCCCTCATGTAGATCTGGCGCTGTCGCATTCACCAAATGTCGTGACCATCTCCATCTAGCCGCACTCGTAATCACGTAGGCGGAGGTGTCGATGCTTGCAGCACAAGCTTCCCCGTGCATACCTCAAGGCGGCCGAAGGAAGCGGCAGCCCTCTTGGTATTTTAAAGTGGACGTGAGGGTGAAAAAAAAGCCAGAGATCTGTTGTGTTATTGATCATCCTGGGCGGATCAAGATCGATTTCTTTTCTTTTCAACTCCCAACTTGACCTGCACGACCGCCTCGGAACGACCGCCTCGGAATCCCGGGAATAGGTCTACCTTGCGACGGATCTCGTCCGGCTACTGCTCCCACCGCATGTTATCGGCACTATCGAAGAGAAGACGCTGCTCCTCTCGGAGGCTCACTTATACCTCGAGGACGAGCACCCATCCCTACCTCCCAAGTCAGGCGCAAAAAAGATTCGGATTTCGGAAGGAAGTACTTTCTGTTATCACACTACACCACTTTCTGTTATTACACTACACTAACCGTATTCATATTAGGGGGCTTTAGATACCTCTCTTTTTAGCGCCTAAGGACAAACCGCGCCCATGTGCCCGAAACTGTACTATAGAGGTTACTACCAGATTCAGAATTAATTCACTACACTACACACCGCGCAGATAGCGCAATATAAACCCCTTGGGTCCATAGTTTAATGTATGGAGTTTCTGTTATTACGCAATTTACGTAGGCCTAAGGGCAAACAAATATAGGGGAGGTTATACAAGTTATCGAGGATATATGCATTACCGAAGAGGCTTCCGTTTAATTCTACAACGACGGCAAGCAACTTGTTTGTCCACATTAAAACCATGCGCGGAAGGTAAATAGACTATACGCTATTACCTCTAAGTCTTACGCTGTCCATCCGGTGTTAAAAATTATCGATTCCTAACCTTATCCGACGAACCTCTATTTTGTACCTAATTAGCGACGACGACGTTAGAAACGTCTAATATTCACCGAATAAGCGAAGCGATTATTCGTGTAGTTATCGAGAGGTATACCTAAGAAGTCTTAACGTACTCCCCGCCCTCTTTTATCAAAATCCACTCCCTAGTTATAAACTATCCACTCCGCCTACCGAATCGATCGACGAGCGCTAACATAGCTCGTAATAATAAGACTAGCCGCAAAGCGAATCGGTAGAAGAAGAAGGAGGAGGCA
The DNA here is from genome assembly GCA_026122155.1 of Zymoseptoria crescenta. NCBI lineage: Eukaryota > Fungi > Ascomycota > Dothideomycetes > Mycosphaerellales > Mycosphaerellaceae > Zymoseptoria > Zymoseptoria crescenta. The sequence continues at coordinate 33,492 of JALRMM010000195.1, read as the reverse complement.
GCGAAGATCCGAGCAGCGGTGCGCTTACCTAGTCGTAGAGCGATTACTCGATTACGGCCGAAGTTTAACTACGCGCTAGTTCCGATTCCATAGTAGGGCCGTGAATAGCACTTTAGGGACCGCATAGCTAAGATTAGATTAGATCTGTCGGTCGAGGAACTCTAGATACTAGTGTATAATGCTAGTATGTATAATAAGGCTATTAACGTACATCGAGATATTATTAAGGAAGGCTTGCACAAAGTGCTGGACCTACTCTATCCTAGCAAGGACTTTACGCCGACCGAGTAGTAGATCGACTACATATATACGCTGGTGTTTACGCAGTCGGACGTCGTTAATATCCAGAAGACTAGCGTAGGCAAGAGTTTGCCGATCCAGGTAAGACTAAAGAGCGAGACATGCTTAGGCTTTGCACTATGTGTATGCGCAGGCTGCTAACTATATTACAGGCCTTCCATATCCTTACCGGCTATGTCGTTCTATAGATTACACTACTCTCTCGCCTCGGCATCGAATAAGTAGGGGATCTAAACCGCATGTCCGTAGAGACGAACGGTCTTGTCCGCGTATGCTACATTAATATAGACACTAAGCAGGCCGATTCGAAGCTGCTATACAATGTCGAGCTGGGCATGTATAGCGTTGTCGTCCTGGGTCCAGAGCAAGCTATAGCACCGGAGTTTCGAGAGATGTGCCGTAAGCAGTTCCGCGACAAGGTAGGCCTAGTAGTAATTAATAAGGTGCATCTAGTGTTTCATTGGGGTAATCTATCGAAGAAGTTCCGGGTCTAGTACTCGTAGATTAATAAGCTACGCAAGATCCTTCGCCGCGACACGGTCTGGCTTGGTCTATCCGCTACTCTAACTAAAGAGACGCTTAAGTACGTCGTCGCCAACGCCGGTTTCCGCGATGTCCATCCAACTAAGTCGTTCTTCACCAAGATTATTCGTAGCAGTGTTAATCGCACTAATATAAAGTACATCTTTACTACAATCCCGCGAGACAAGCTCGCCTTACAGAACATTAATCCGCTGTTCTTCTTAATGCGTTATGCTGTCGATGCGCAAGGACGCCCTACCCCGGAGAACATTCCCAAGGCCTTGATCTTTATTAACGGGCGTAAGAAGTCGTAGAATGCGGCCAACAAGGTTCGAGATTAGTTAATCGTACTAAGCAAAGACTCTCCAAATGCCCGCAAGAAGTACACTAACGACGGAGCGCGCGGCACTATTAAAGTCGACACCGTCGTGTCCTTCTATACCGCCGGTATCTTTAAGCACAGCTAAGTTAAGCGATACGACGCCTTTAAGACGGTCGGAGGCCCGCTACGCATTATGTTTAGCACTACCGCTATTAGTAATAGCAACAACTTCCTAGACATCGAGGTTGTCGTCTAGTACGGATAGCTAAAGACTCGGGATGTCGAATCGCTTATACAGCGTCTCGGTCGTAGTAGTAGACAGCTAGCCCTAGGCAAGAAGTCCCTCGCTATTACTATGTTGCTATATGCTATCGACGACAGACTTAGCAAGCCGCCAGAGAAGTCCGGTGTCGTGTCTATTTAACCTTAGTCGCAGTCGTAGTCGCAGTCGCAGTCTTAGTAGCCGCGCCGCATTAGCCCTAGCCCTAGCCGACTATAGGAGACCCAGTACCTAGGAGAAGAAGTAGACAACTCCGACGACGATAGTAAGGATCTTCCGCAGATCGACGACGATAGTAAGGAGATCGAAGAGGATGTTGCACCTAGTAAGCGAAGAACCTGGAATAAGAAGGAGCTAGAAGCCCGCAGCAAGGTGCTACTAGTATTCCTCGAGCTGTTCAATTATCACCTCCTTCCTAACGGTCGCTGTCTACGCGAGGGATTCAACTACCTGCTCCAAAACTATCTTAGTATGTACCCGGAGCTAGACGTCGATGCACTGGATTGCTACAACATCCACAACCTAGTACTCGATACGGAGATTGCGTACGATCCAGCCGACATTCCAGCAGCTCCTCCAAAGCCCCGGTCTAAGCCGCAAACTAGTAGCAAGGCAGCGTCTGTATTGCTAATATTATAGGAGTAGTGCTCGAAACAGGCGGAGAAGCTATACTAGGAGAAGAACGGAAACAAGGGTGTGCGTCGATTTAAGCTGCCTTCCAACTTCCTACTACTAGACTATCTAATCTACGCGCTTTGCGATATATACAAGGTAGCTAAGAAGATCTCCAAGTGGAAAGGTGTAACCGAGACGAAGGTTAAAGAGATCTTCGAGGGCGCGAGCATAGCCGATTCCGAGCACATTATAGCCGTAACGGTAGAGCTTAATAAGATAGCGAGGTTAGTGTATACGGCGTTCTATAAGGCGAAGCGTAACAAGTAGGCTTCGGACTAGGCAAAGAAGGATGCGACTGCGAGGAAGGATATAGCTACAAAGACTCTAGAAGCTCGCACAATTAGCTCGTCGGGTCTAGGATCTCGTAAGGAGCTAGCTACGGCGTTAAAGAACTCGGCTCGGAAGGAGTCTCGTCGTAAGGGTAAGTAGGCTAGGTTGCTCCAGAAGGCGACAGCTAACAGTTAACATTACGCTTAGACTTAGGCGGAGCTTGGGGATTTTACAATATCCGATTTGTTTAAAGGAATCGACAACGAGGAGGCTAATAAGATCGCTGCTGCTTTAGCGCAGTCTCTTGCTAATGTCGGTGCAGCCTCTCGTAGTAAGTCGTCTGCTATAGGTGCAGCTCGTAGTAAGTTGTCTACTATAGGTGCAGCTCGTAGTAAGCGCCGTCCTCGTCCAGCGTCTACTACGCTATCCGGAAGTCCAGCTCCTACTACTCGGCGATAGCGCACCGGCGAGCCTGTACGCTAATTACCCGGCATATATAAGGAGGATAAGGAATTAGCTAGTGTAACTCGTAGCACACGCTCTCGTCGTAACCGGATGCTAACCTCCAAGTTAGCGGACTCGCTAGGCTCTAATCGGTTTGGAAACCTAAGTAGTGGTGGTAATAGTCCAGCTCGCTAAGTAGTAAGAAGGGACGAGAAGATTCGCGCGATGCGGTGGATCGAATAATGTAATAGATCGAATAATGTAATAGGTCGAATCGTAGTTAGTCGAATCGTAGTTAGTCTCGATGCCTCTCGTATATTGTCGTAGTCGCAATCGCAGTATCGCCAGATCGTTCGCTTGGGTATGTATTGTCTAATAGGTTCTATGCTTATTCCTATATGCCTTGAGGCTGCGTGTCCCTTTGTTCCTTGTATTGTTGTAGGTTGCAGGTTGTTGCAAGCCAAAGATAAGAAGGAAGGTAAGTGCTACGCGTATTCTTACTAACAGTGCGCGTATAAAATATTACGACTTCCCTCAAGTCGCTCGGATTGCTATTGTAACTGTACCTTATATCGAACTTCTTACTATCTCTTCTCTTCTCTTCGCATCTATTACGATGCGACGAAACCAAGACGACACGATATTAAAGACGACCTGGGCGATGCGAGATCTAAAGATGAATCCAACCGGACTTTCTGTTATTACACCTGGACTTTCTGTTATTACACCTAGACTTTCTATTATTACACCTGGATCGGATGTCTATCGGGTTAAGCACTATCTAAGATAGTCTACGAGCGTAGCAGAGCAAGGGAGCTAGTAACACAGGAGAGAGCACGTATAAAACTGCCGTGAAGGACTGCTGTGGAAGTAAAAGACTGCTTAATTATACTGGACTTAAAGCACCGACAGAGACTAGTAACGCATAGATAAGTAACTGTTGCGGTGGAGGGGATAGGCAAGGCTAGACACACTAGACAAGGCTGGACACACTAGATAAGATTGGACGGATTGGGCAAGGCTAGGTAAGGCTGGGCAAGGCTGGATATACTAGGTAAGGCTGGACACACTAGGCAAGGCTAGACACACTAGACAAGGCTGGGCAAGGCTGGGCAAGGCTGGACATACTAGACACACTAGACAAGGCTAGACGGATTAGGCAAGACTAGACAACTATAAACGATTGGGCCTCTCTCTTTCTCTTCTTTGCAGGGACGTCGATTGCCGTTGTTAGAGTCGGCTGCTTATTAGCTTATTAAATAGCTGCAATAAATGCATAGTTACCTAACTACCTAGGACCTCACTATTACCGCCGCCCTGCACCGCCACCGCCGCCACACCTCTACACCTTTATATACTATTGTTCTTCGACGCGGGCATCTAATCGTTAACTAGTTAGCTACTGGACGACGGCATAGCTCAATAGTAGTGCGTACAGATAAATGCCCGTTTATCGTATCGACATACCCTATTTACCTTGGGACGGGTGAATAGCTATGTTCTTAGGATTAGTGTTGGCCTAAATAATCCGGCCTCGCTTCCATGTTTTATAGGTTTAGTGTTAGCCTAAATAACCCGGCCTCGCCTTCGCTTTTCGCTTACCGTAGGTAAATAGGGGAAGCTCTCGGATGCTACTAAACATCTGTTAGCAGGATCCATTCACTTACTTCGCTCTTAACTAAGTTAGAACCAATTTTCCGCTGTCTAATTAGGACCCAGCCCGCTAGCTTCGCTCCCTATAAAGGAGTAGCTATAGCTGCTTCCGCTAGTCTAGCACTACGTCTCTTCTCTAGCCTATTAGTCCGCTCCAGTCCGCTCCTTTCAATTACTTATGCGATACTCGTAGTACTAGACCCCTACGGGGAAATTGTTAACTAAGCCGCCCTTAATCCGGTTCGACCGGAAATGTGTACTAGAACTTAGTAAAAGGGACATGTACATTCGTGCGCTAACTATTACACCGGTTACGAGAAAGCAAACCTTCGGGTTTCTACAACCTGCTCTAAAGGCAGGGGAGTCTTTTGCTCTACTACTAGCCTTTGGACTTTATCGTTTTGGGCTCGGACTTCGAGCAGATAGACTTTGTTCTTTATCCTTAAGCAGATAGACTTAAGAGAGGTAGACTTGTTACTTTGCTAGGTGTAGTGGACTCTACGACCGGCTAGCCTTTAAAAACGACTAAGTCTATTAGTACCGGAAGGGCTCCTTTTAAAATAACCAAGTCTACTAGCAGTAGGAGCATCTATTTAGCGCCGCTCTTTAGCTTGCTAGGCCTCTATCCTTTTCTACTTATAGGTTGCGGACGGTAGAGACTAGACTTTATAGAGACTAGACTTTATAGAGACTAGACGGTAGGACTTAAGATACAACCGAGACGCACAAACAACAGATTCTACTGCTATCTACTCGCATTTATAACCGCCGAAGCGGCAGCGAGCACACTTCCTAGTACTAAACTCCCTATCGAAACGAGCAGCGCTAACCGCTATATACACCTTATATAGGGTAGCCCCCCTAATACGCTCCCGCGTAGCACACCGAGCACACTACTCCGAACGATCTTCGCTAAAGGCGGTCTCTTCTAACCGAGCAACATGCGAGCGCCGGCGTAGATTCTTGTCCGATAGGACCTGGCCGACCGTATTAGCATAGCTACTATAGTATGCACTATTAATCGTTAGCACATATAGCTTAGTAGCTCCACTCCCAACCGGCCGACTAGTCCGTCCTCCTCCTCCTCCTCCTCCTCCTCCTCCTCCTCCTTCTCCTCCTCCTCCTACTCCTACTACTACTATTATTATTATTGTTAGCGCTACGGCCGTTATCGTTATTGTTGTCGTCGCTAGTGTGGTAGTAGCGGCGGCGGCGGAAGGGCTGAACTCGATTAGCAAGTGTGCCGTAGTATCTAACTTTAGCAACGACTTATAGAAGGTAGCCTACTAGCGAGGCCGACTAAGAGAGCTCGCGCTCTAGTAAGGAAGAGGGAGAGGGAGAGGGCGCCGGAGGAAAGAGGAGAGGCGCACCGGCCTTATTATTATTGTCGTCGTCGTCGAGTAGCGGCTAAGCCTACTACTACTACTACTGCTACTATAGTAGAGGCAGAGACGGAGGCGGAGGCGGAGGTGGAGGCGGAGGCGGAGGCGGAGGCGGAGGCGGAGGCGGAGGCGGAGGCGGAGGCGGAGGCTGCTACTATTACTACTACTACTACGGCAGGGCGGTAATAGTGCGGTCGCGCGGCGCGGAGCGGCCGGAGAAGAAGAGGGTGCTCTTAGTATAATGTTAGCTATTAGCTAGCTAGACTCCGATGTTAAAGAAGCTCTATACCGAAGTATTACGCTGCCGAAGCGATACGCTAAAGCCTAAGCACGACATAGTGGAGGCGGCGGCGGCTATGGTAATAATAATTAAAAAAAAGAAAAGAAGAAACGGCTAGATAGGAGGAGCGACGTGTAATGTAGTAGTAGTAGTGCTGCTACTACTGTTTATTCTGTTACTAATCGAAGAGAAAGTAGTCGAGGTAGAGCAAACGAGTAATAAGTTCGGTTAACCCCTAAAAACTTCACTTCCTTGTTATTGTCGTGTTTTGGCGACAACAACAATGCTACCGCGACGACTACTAGAAGCGAGAACTAGGACTTCACTTCTTGTTATTACATAATTTATGTAATAACAATAAGTCTAATCCTAGCCGAACCTTACGTTAATCCAGATTATCTTCGGATACCACATTGTATGTGCGTAAATAAGGCACTAGGGATAGTTCCTTAAGACGAACTAGGACATTACATTCTTCGAGACAAGTAGCTTTAATAACAACCTTCTATTCCGTGCTCGATAGAGCGAAGAACATTAATATTAGACTTTCTGTTATCTTACGGGCCGTGTAATAACAGAAACTCGCGATTTACTACTCGCTCTCTAGCATCGCCTCCGCCTGCGCTTTATCCCGTCTAGCTATGTCTACGGTCTCGACACTATCGAATAATGTTATCCACCCTCTAACCTCCTACTAGACATCCGTGGCGCCTGTATCGATGTCTTAGCTACGATCTATCTCCAAATCCGCATCCTTATTAACAGCGTCGATAGCACTACTAGCGCGACCACGGGCGTATAGAGCGATAGCGGCATTGTGGTCGGCTACCTTCGATCGTAGAAGATTAGCGCCGATCTATTGGATGTCGTCCGAGATAGGTAGCTTCTCCTTACTACTAGCGTTTAGCTTGCTTAGGCCTTCGTTAACCAACGTATCTGCGAGACTAAAGATGTCGACCGACGCATCCTTAATAGAGTGGCTCGTACTGCCCTAAACACCGATGCCTCCCTCCTACATCTTGCGAGCGGCACGACCGGCGAGACGGTTGCTAGAGACCTTACGTAACATCGCAGCGATGTCGTGGGTAGAGTTAGCCTGCTGCTTAAGATCCTCGGAGTACTAAAGATTGTGCATCTCCAGCAGCTCGTTAGATGCTACAGCTTTGCTATGCCTGCCTTCCGGATTAACTACGGCGGTACCGAGAATAGCGCACTAAAGCACTGGATCCGCAGCATTACTAAGAAGCTAGCGAAGGTACACTATCTCCTTAGAGTAGTTAGTGCGGCCGGAACCAAGGAAGGTTACTAGCATGTAGTCGACTAAGCGGCGAAGATATCCGACATCTATATGCCGGATCGAGCGTTCGATAGTGAGGAAGAGTTCTATCTGCTGCAGCATGCGACACATAGTTATGAACGCGCTATCTGGACGAGAGTCGCTATCGCTATCGCTATCGCTATCGCTATCGCCCGACCACGCTTCCGCGGTAAAGGCCTTCTACTAAATAGCATCGATCGCTTCCAGATACTGCTTCGGCTTAAGTCTACCTAATGCTATCTTAACGCTATCCATGCAGCTCTCGTCGCCGGTAGTAGTGTCGAAGTTTAATAGCTCCTTATCCTTTAGGTACTGCATAAGTAGAGCAACGACTCGAGCCCGGAAGCTGCGCTTAACGAGGGTCTTTATAATAAAGAACTTCGGCTTGTCCTTAACGGCACCTTTTAGAGTCCAGTATCCGGCATCCTTACTAAGCGTGTGGTCGAGAGACTTACCCTCGCTATTAACATCCTAGTGGGTGTAGAGGAGGTAATAGTAGAGGTTCATAACGATATAGAACCAAGCAATGCATAGCAACATAAAGGCGCGCTTGTCGAACTTAAGCTCGTCCTCGACATTCTCACGCTAGACGCTTCGAATACGGTCAACAGTTATCTAATTACCGACGATTAACTACAAGCGATCGGACGCCTGGAACTTTATGCGGTTAGCCTCGATATCGTACGGCTGGTAGTTGTCGGGCTTGGGTTAGAGGAACCTTAAGAAGATGTCGATGTGCACTATACCGGTGCCCTCGATTAATGCCTCGTCTTGCATTAACATCGGCAGTGAGATAACTTCCTACGGGTCTAGCGGCAGCTCGTAGTCGACTAGGAACTCGGGCCTACTTAGCTTGTCGCTATCGTTGGGGTTGTAACGCTTCTTGAAGATCGCCTTGACTTCCTTTGGAAAGACCGTCGCAATAGCCTTATCGATAAAGAACTTGGACAGCTCTGGACTATACTTGGAGTTGTCGATAGAGTCGATAATGTCGTCTACGTTAAGTGGAACATCGTACTTTAGCATGCTCTTCTTTAATCCAGATTCCGGAATCTCCCTACACCGTGCGATATACGAGGTAGTTATGTTAAGCTGCTCGTTAACATCTCCGACGATCTAATTACGACGAATCTGCTGGCGACAGAAGTTGTTATATACGACATACGTCTGTTCTTCCTAGGCAAACTCTACCGCGGCCGCTTCCTACGCTTCCGCATTCTCCTTTATTAACCGCTAGATAGTGCGATAGGAAGCTACTAAGCCCATGTTATTAAGGACTTCGATAACACGGCGCTTAACACCTAAAGAGATAGGTTAGCAATAGACACGAAAGGACTGGACTAGACTGGACTGGACTGGACTAGACTAGACTGGACTGGACTGGACTGGAGTTACTTACCGGCACAGACTAAGAAAATGCCTAATGCCTTTGGCAGCTACGAAGCCTTCTGGACAGCGATTAAGCGGATAATAACTACGGTAATAATAGTTATGCGCTTGCGCATAACATAGTACTTGTCTTGGAACTGCTGCTAGTATTCCGCCTGGTTAGCTCGACTGTTTGGTAGCAAACTTATTATTATGCTGTAGTACTCCGGTGCAACCTCTTAAATAGTGTTCTGGATGTCGGCAAGGTCGTGTTCCTTTATGCTCTCTACTAGATTATACTTCCCGAAGAAGTCCTTGCCGACTAGCTTCTTCAACTCCGTACGAATAGTGCGCTTGCTAAACAACTCCTCTACTAAAAGTGCTGCCCTAATCTTCTTCACACGGCTGCGGTACTCCTTCGTGCTAGGCTTGCCTACCCACAGGCGCACGACATCGTTAACATTCTAGCTACGGTAGTCGGTAATAGTTTTAAGGATAGTATCGAACTTCTACTGGCTAGTTTGCCGACGGCGACGTTAACGCTAGCGTTCTGGTTCTAGTAGATCCTCTTCTTCTTCTTTAGCCTCCGACTCGAGTTTACTAGCACGTTCCTCGTCCATATCGATAGCGGAGACTTCCTCTTCGAGCTCTCTCTCCAGATTAAGATCGACACTTAGACTGTTAGAGTCCTGCGAGTCCTTGTCGTCCTCGTCGTCCTCGTCTTCCTTATCTTCCTTATTTTCGTCGTCTTCTTCATTACTGTTATTATCTAACACGATCGTCGGAATAGTCCCGGGCGCCGGAAGTGCAATAGTCTCGGACATGTTATGCTCGGACGCTGCGTCTTGCTGTGTGCCTTGCTATGTGCCTTGCTGTGCGCCTTGCTGTGCGCCTTGCTATGCGCCTAGTGGACCGGGCGGGTCGCTACGTATATGCAATAGCATGCTCGTAAGATCGGAAGACCCTATTGTAACAGGAGCCTTCGATGCGAGGATGCGGGGAGGTGTAGTAAAAGAGGTGTAGCAAGAGAGACGACGGATAGCTAAGAAGGAAAACGAACTAATGAATTTACAGGTTTGCTTGCCCAGGCGCTTGCGCTATACAGGCTCCCGTAACTATACTCCTTCTGGACGATTCGAGCGGTTAGTTAGTGTTGCAATTCACGTATATGTAGCTAGCTAGCTAACCGTCAAAGCCGGCTTGCGAATAATGCTGGAGATAACTATTACTATTACGCAACTACAATTCTAATCCGACAGATCGACTCGAAATTGGCTGTTTACCCTCCTTACTCTGTGAAAACGCGTAAATACACGCTTTTGAAAATGCGTATGTCTTATAGTGTCGAATTCGACTGAACAGCCCGCTTTAGCATTAGACCCTTAGGGATTAAAAGGAAGTTAGGCATCAATTCAGGCATCTGGACCCTAAATAATTATTGTTATTACACCTTCCATTTCTGTTATTACAGGAACTTTCCGTTATTACACAACAATATCTTCCTTTCGAGCCCCTCGGGTCTAACTTGGGAGGTAGACCCATCTAGCGAGGTCCGCGAACATCGCCTTCGTTCGTTAGGCCATAAGCTGCTATCGGCCAGTGCGTTCGTCCACGACGTTGTCGAGCGAGCGATATAGAATGTGGAAGATGCACGAGACGGTGGACAGACACGGCTACGTATATTAAGGGAAAGATTAGGGAAGCGGGTGGGACGACTGTTTACTAGATGTCGCTAACGTGCTGTTGTTGGGAGTAAGACTCGCGAGCATCCTCGCCTAGTGAGCATTGTTGGAGTTGTCGTGAGGGCTACCTCCTATTAGGCGCTCCTCCGAGAATATATAGGCCCAGAGTGGCCAACCGGTCGAATTCCGGAATTCCGGAATTCCGAAAACGCGTTCCTACGATAGCGCGAAATTGTCTATAGAGGCTAGAAGTCCTATAGTATATACGCGCCGGAAGCCCTATATATAGACGCCGTGCCCCTATATATAGACGCTAGTACGTATCTATAGAGAGATAGATAATATTATAAGAGACGAATATTATCGTTATGGATGCGATAGCGAGATATGTCTATATCTCGTAGATATTGCTTTTTTGCTATAGAATTTTGACAAAAGTCTTAGTAGCGGATAGAAGTTATAGTAAAAACTCTAATCCTAAACTTAAAACTTCGAACTTCGAGCTTTGAACTTCGAGCTTCGAACTTCGAGCTTTAGAGTAATAAAAGTAATACCTACCCGACGCCTCTATACGTAATAAGTATAGGTATAATTAGTAACTTATAAGGAAGTAAAGACTATCTCTTAACTATAATAAAGATAGCTATAAAACGAATAATAATAAGCGCGAATACGTCTAAATAAACTAGTAGGAATCTCTATATATCTACGAAAATTATACTAATAGAGAATTATAATTTTCGCAAATCCGGAATTCCGGAATTCGACCGGTTAGCTACTCTAGAGCTTTATCGAGAAGACTTTTTTATTCTAGTACCTAAGGTTATTATTCTAACGTAAGCGACTTATTATTCTAAAGTAGTATTAGCTATATATTACTTCTAGCTTTATCGGACTTATAACTTCTTCTTAATAGTAGTATAGCTAGTACTATATAGCTACGCTACTTCTACTTCCTATATATTAGAAATTAATCGAATATTTACTTTACTTTAATTACGTAAGTAATTAGGTAGGCGCTAACGTAAGCTAACGCCTTATAGAACGTTCTAGATATAGAAGTTATATATATAAATAGCCGCTCGTTTTCCTTATATAGTTAAGTAATTAATACTCGTCTTTCTAATAGTTATAAGCTTAGAAGTAGCGTAATACTAAAGCTATATATCTTAGAATACCCCTAAATATTCGAGAACCCTCTAATCCCTAGATTTCGAAAGCCTACTAGTCCGAAAGCGGACTTTGTAACCCTAGATTCGAATTCGAGCCTAAACCTAAACGGGTAGTTTTCTATAAACCTAAATTCGAACGCTCTAGGTACCTAACCTAAATTTAATAATATCGATTCGACGTATAACTACGTAATGCTATAACGCCGTATAAAGACGAAAACTTCTAGTCTAAGAGAATAAGACCGCGTAGATCTAACTATATTAAAATCGTAACGATCTAATCGATACTTACGAAGATATTTAACACCGAACATAATAGACCTTACTAATAATAAGGTCTCTTCCCGAATCCCTAAGCTATCTAAGGATAATTAGCTTAAATAGAGCGATCTTCTTAAAGACGTTCTCGAGTCTAAAGGACTACTTAGCGTCGTATAGGACGGCATCCTATCTAGAGCTATAGAGAGTAAAAAAGCGGAGTTAAAGAAGAATAACACTAAAGCTCGAGCTCTTATAAAGACGGTAGTAGGAATACTAGTAAGGAGTAAGTATAGTCGATTCTTTTAAACTTCTTTAGAATAAAGTTTATAACGTCTATCGATACTACGGCGTCTAAACTTACGGCTATATAGAACTAAGTACGGGTTCTTAGCGCTAACGAAGCGCCCTCCAACTCGATTAAGAAGACTATACTCTTAAAGACGCTTAGAGAAGAGTATAAGTCTATAGTTTTCGCCCTAAAGGCCGCCGGCCTTTTAAAGCTTTCCTACGACGATATTATTAATCGTCTTAAGGAAACCGAGTATATACTTAAGGTAGAAACGGAAGAAGTCCTCGCCTAAGTAACTACGTTAAACTACTGACTAAACCGATTAAAATAATCGATAGAATCTAAGGATTCTAAGCCGAAATTAAAGAAAGATAATGTTAGGGAAGTTAAGGCATAGCCTAGTAATAGACCTTAGGTAAGGTCGTTAGACAATACGATACCGAGCGTAGTAGCGAATGCTACTTACGTAACGTATAGTCGTATATTAGGAGGCACGTATATAGCTCTTAATAATAGTAAGAATTAATTTAATTACTAGTAGGATTACTAGCTAGCGTTCTATATACTACGATATCTTTATACTTCTTATAATTCTAATTCTTCTCTTAGAGCCCGCGGTCTATAGAACCTAATAGCGGACAAGATACCTACCGGCGAGCTACCTACTATAAGGGGGGAGTATACTTAGACTCTAAACTCCCGTCGGATAGTAGTAGTATATACCGGAGGTGCGGTAAAAGAGGGCTATCGAAGGTAAACATATAAAAAGAAGACGAGGGAAGGTAGATAGGGGGGGGCAACGAGAAGGTAGATTTAAGTGCTATATGCTATTATGCCTTCGAAGTGCTAAAAGGGTAGGATAATAGAGGATAAAGTCTATTAACTACCTAGCAACGAAGGTAGCACTACTAGATATACATAATTACTACGACTTTCCCTACTATAAGCTTCCCCTAGCTAGTATCTAACCTAGACACTAAACAAGAGACAGACTAGCGACCTGAAGCGCCGCTACGGACTGCTTAAAGTAAAAGAAACAAACTTAATATGTCCTATATACACGCCCTTATATATAAAAACCCTCTAGAACTAGTACTAGCATCGCCCTTATCGTATAGTACTAATATAGACCGATCCTATCCTAGGGTTTTGTACCCGCCTTATATATCGTATACATCTAACAAAGAAAGAGAATAAAAGAAAACTCTATTAAAACTAGAGAACTCCCTTAGAATTCGCTCCTAAGTCGTCGTCGGTATTATTTCTTTCCTAGACTAAATACGGAAATAGTCTAGCAAACTACCTCGGCTACTATCCCTAAGTACCCGCCTCCTAGAACCGCACTCGTCCTATAGTTCTATGCTTACTAGTAAAGGGAACCTCCTAAGGGAGTAAGTCGATAAACTCCTACTAAGTAACGTATTTATACTTAATATCCTCCGGATCCTTAACTAGTGCTTTGTCTATACGAGGGCGTTTCGACTAGTAGTTCTTTAGATCGGCCTCCTTTGCCTAGTAGAAGGACTTGTTACCGAAAGTGGTCCTCTTAATAGCTCGTATTCGCTAGTAGTTACTAGCGAACTAGTAAAGGGTACGCTTACGCTCTATCTAGAGGTACTCCTTTAGCTTCGCTACGCTCTTGAATTAAGTAGGTCGCCTTAGCTCTAAGAGGACGCTAGGATTGTCCTACTTAGTACTACTAACTAGCGCGCTCGAAATAGGGTTGCTAGTAGTAAGTCGAACTAAGGCCGGAAAGGCGTAGGGGATAGCTCCGTACTTGTTCTAAAGTCTAGAAGGGGTACGCTCTAGAGCAGTTATATCCCTATGCGACCTACTATATATCTCCTAATTACTAGCCTCTATACACTCGAGCGAACTGTCCTCTCGGTAGGTAATAAACTAGGGAAGAATAGTACGGCGCTCGGTCTTCCCTATATAATCTACTCTATAAGGAAGATAAGGTATAGTAATACGGACATCGCTAGCCTTATAGGACATATACTCCTACTTAAGTCTATAGTCGTCTAGGAAGCTCTAAGGGAGGACTATATAGTCGATCTTCTATATAGCACCCTCGGTGTAATCGTAATTACGCATCTACTTATGCTAGGTAATAAAAACCTTCGTCTTCTATATACCCTTAATAAGCACTATATAGTTGTCCTTCCCCTCGTCGGTAAGAGAGATAGTTCCCTAAACTTAGAAGATCCTACGTAGCTCCTTAATTATCCGAGTAATATTTAGATCGATATGCTTAAACATAGTATTGTCCCTAACCCTAGTGTACTTAACGTAGTACGGATATAAGATAAGCCTATACTTATAGTTTAGCCGCATAATAACGTATAGTAACTAGTACCTAATATCCTATCGAATAAGTTGCTAAACTTAAGAGTAGAATATAGTCCGGAGCTAGCTATAGTTGTCCTAGCTATTAATCTTCCGCTAGTGCTAGAGGTATATATCTATCTCCTCCTTAATAATATCCTTTAGGAAAAAGGGCTTCTTATCGATTATAATTTTCGTATTGTTTACTAACTAGTCGAATAGAGGGAAGTTAAGGGTACTATCCTTCTTAAAGGCGGCGTAGTAGGTATTAGTAATACCGAGAGCCTCCCTCGTAATATCCCTAAAGTAGACATTCTTCTCCTTATTAATACGGTTATAGTAGATGCTACTAAGGACTAGTTTCTAAGCTATATTCTCGGAGCGGTATAGACTAAGGCAGTCCAAGGGACGAATAGGACGCGCGTGCTTAAACTAGTAGAAGTAGATATTAGCACTAGTCTTATAGTCGCTTAGCTTTTTCGTATCGCTATTAAGGTAAAGGAGTCTATATAGGAATAGATTCTTATTAGTCCGAGACCCCTTCTTAACTTTAAACCCTAAGTATCGAAGGAGGTCCGTAGCATACTCTATATAGAGATATGCCTAATCCTTCTAAGATAGTAATAGATCCGGGTATAGTGTTTAAAGGCACTTAAAGAATAAGTTAACGTTTATAAGCCTCTTCTTACCTACTAGTTTCCGAAGCCTATTAATTAGAGAAATTACTTATAGACTAGCTAGCTCGTAGTTGTACTTGTCTTTTCGTAGAGCATCCTTCTTTAGAATAATACTAGTAGCGAGCTAAGACTCGCTAATAGCAATCGAAAGTAAGCGTACTCGACCGGTCTTTCGGGTAGGCGGAGTAGCTCCCTAGATACTATCTTCTAGTTTAGCACTACCGGGGGTAGTTAGCTATAAGTTTCGTCGGTCCCTAGTAGGGGTCTTTAGTCCGGAGACTAGCTGTCCTAATCCTAATAGGGTGTTAGAGAAAGGAGTAGTACGGTCGGGTAGGGTAATAGGGGACGGAGGTCCTTGTTTCGAGCTAGTAGTACGGGAGCGGGTGCTTATAGCGGGAGGGGCGTCGATCTGCTTCTATGGAGTAGCCCTAGAGATTACCGTAGAACCGGAGCCGGAAGCTATAGTAGTAGGTTAAGCTACCTTATCGAAAACCTAGCCGCGGCTATCGAAGTATAGGCCGAACTTACTCTTAAATTCCTCGTACTACTCCTACGATAGACGATCCGGCTTCCTATCGGCTATAACTATAAAGTCCCTCGTAATATACTCCCTCTTTACTAGGCTTACTCCCCGCGAGGTGCCTCTAAGGTGTCGGTAGAGCAGCTTATATAATAGTAGATGCGCTATAGAGTCTCTATCCTTCCTACCCGTCTATAAAGGCTACGCATTCGCTACGCGCTAAACCTACTTAGCTATGTTCTCGGATAGCTGGATATGTTTCTTAAGCTCCGGGTTCTTGTTTATAATAGCGTCTAACACGGGTAAGATAATAGAACGTGTAGTTAGTATTAGATTGTTAGTACACTCTAAAGAAGAAAGAGAGAAGTCGAGATAGGCTCGACTTCTAAGAAAGAGAAAGGATAGCTGCTCGTAAAGCTACTAACAAAGTATACTTAGATGTCCGTCTAGCAGTACAAGGACTATACCCCGTAACATATCCCCCTATTAAAACCGTATATCGTCTCGATAATAATATACTAAAATCGTATAAATCGTAGTCGCAATTACTATAGACGGTATGTTATAAACAAAATTTCTTTTCCTATACTAGTAAGGCGCCTAGGGCGTACTAGATGCATACTACTAACGTTAAGGGTTTTAATAGAGCTAACGTTGTAATATCGTAAGAGGTCCTATAAAGACGCCGATACGGAGATACCGATACGGTTAAGAAACCGCTAGGTCCTACGCTAGGTTATACGGAGACATACTAAGCTTGTTAATTAAGTCTCCTATCCTTAGCGGGCTATAGACTAACAGCGTAACCTAGTGCCTCTATATTTTCCGATCCTAGCGTAGTCTATCCCTACGGCGGTATATAGTTCTCTAGCTTATCGGTACCTAGGTTTAGCTAGTGAAAGTCCGTAATTAAGTCTTAATAGTGTTCTAGGTCCTCCTTCTTATAGACCTCCGAAAGGTTACCTCCGACCTACCGTAGGGTATAGTATACATTTCTCTAGTAGCCCTTACGTCTTACTAAAACGATCTCCTCCACTTCCTACTCTTTTTCGCCGTCGATAAGGTCGGGTAGTAGGGTAATGTTATCGCGGTATTAAGTGCCGGAAGGGTTATTAGCAACCGGGCGTAGAAGGCTCGTATAGAAGGCGTCGTAGATCCGGGTCTATAGCGGACTAAGGTTAAGCTAGTAAACATTAGTAAATAGTACCTTCTTTACCTTAAATAGTCCGGCCTTTTTATTAGCTAACTTCTTCGTCGTGCGTTTAGTACGGATATTATACGTATTAAGCTAGACCTAGTCGCCCTTAGCGTACGTACGCGCGATCTAGTAATAGTCCTACTTGTCGCGGCGGGCTTACGTAGCTAATAAAGAAGTCTTATAATAGTCGGAAATGCGTTAAAGTTCTTTAGCGAAATAGTCGGCATTAGCTTAGTCGATTCTCTATACGGTAGTAGGTAGCGCCTTAGCGTCTACGTAATATACTTAGATCTCCGGATTACGACCGAGTGTCGCGTAGAAGGGTAAGACACTAGTTACTAATAATTTCGTATTGTTAAGGGCAAACTCCGCGGTCTATAGCTATCTAGCCTAGTTATTCTACGTATAGTTTATATACGCGCGGAGATATTACTCTATTAGCTAGTTAGAGTTCTCGCTTAAGTTATCTATCTATCTACGGGTACTACGTAGTACTAAAGTGTTGCTTCGTCCTAAGGAGTTTACTTAGTTATCGGTAGAAGGGATCGAGAAATTAGGTACCTCTATCTAACACCGTAGAGTAGAATACGCCCTATTAACTAATAACATATCGTAGGACCGCCTTAGCGGTCGTCTCTAGGGTTATGTTAATTACCCGGATAAGATGCCGGCGTTTAGTAAGACGATCCATAACTACGAGGATGTTGTTATAGACTAGTCCGTTGCTTTCGAGGGTACTATCGGGTAGCTAAATAATATAGTCCAGGATAACGGAATCGTAGGCTACTAACGGCACCGGTAGTTATCGGAGCTATCCTTAATAGGCCTCCCTAGAGGCCTTCGTACGCTTATATATCCAGCAATTTCGCGTAAAGCGTTTATAGTCTTCGTAAAGTCCGGGCTAGTAGTAGTCCCGGCTAATAAGGTCGTAAGTACGATCCCTACCCGGATGTCTAGCTAAGGGAGCGTCGTAATAGTAGTGGAAGATCTCTATACGAAGGCCTTCCTTATAGGGAACATAGACCCTATCCTTAATTATAATTATTCGTCCTTACTTACGATAGTTACTAAGGGACACGCGCGCTTTAAGGGAGGATAGGAGTCTCGACTACCCGTCCTCGAGAGTAGAAGATATAGCTTATACGAGCTCGTCGGTTATATATACGTTCTAAACTATCTCGTCTACCAAGAGATCTTCATCCTAAAGAAACCGAATAGCCGCTAGTCGCTATCGGTAAGCTCTATACTCCTCCTCGCGCCGGCGTACGGCGGCGAGGAGCTTAGGAGAGAGTTAATCGTCTTTAAGAAGGGACACGTTACGGTTTGCCCGATCCTTAGTATTATCTATGTCCTAAGAACGACGCGTTAGGGCGTCTACCTTCGTATTAAGTTTGCCTACTTAGTAGTCGATCTAGAAGTCGAATTCGGCGAGGAACTCTAACTAGCGTACCTATCGCTAGTTAAGCTACTTTATAGTTATAAAGTGTTCTAAACTTCGGTAGTTAGATAGGACCCTCGTTATGCCTATAACTAACTCTAGTCTCTACTCCTTAAAGGATTTCACGATAGCTATAAGCTCCTTATCGTAGATCTTATAGTTATACTCGGCCGGTGTTATTTTTTACTAAAAAAGGCGATTAGATAAAGGACGCTTTTATCGTTAAGCTAAGAAAGTACTCCCGCGGAGACTGTGTCCGAGGAGTTATATTTAAGTATATAAGGCTTCTCGGGGTCGTAGTAAGCTAGTACTAGCGTAGTCGTGAACGCTAATTTTAACGAGTTAAACGAGGACTAGCATTCCGGTATCTAGTAAAAGGAGACTTTCTTCTTAGTCCCGTCGAGGTTCCTCGTACCCTATCCCTTAGACATCGACATTAATAGTCGTGCGAGTATAGAGTAATTACGTATAAAGCGCCGGTAGAAGTTTACTAATCCGAGAAACGCCTAAACGTCTTTAAGGTAGGTAGGTAGTTCCTAACTAGTAATAGCCTCGACCTTGCGGGGGTCTATCTTAAGGCCGTAGGTAGTAATAATAATGCCGAGGTACACTACCTTAGTAATAAAGAACTTGTACTTATCGATATCGAGGGGTAGATCGGCCTCCTCTAGCCGTTGTAGTACCTTCCGTACGTACTATATATGTTCGTCGTAGGACTCGCTATAGATAATTAAGTTATCGATCTACGCCGAGGCAAAGTCGTCGAGGTATTCGCTAAGGGTGCGATTAATATAGGCCTGAAATTGTAATAGGACATTAGCTAGCCCAAATAGCACTACTATATATTCGTACGTACTATACCGTAAGGTAAAAGCTGTTTTCTACTCGTCTCCTTCCCGGATCCGTAATCGGTTAAACGCTATAACTATATCGAGTATAGTAAAGATCTTAGCCTTACCTATACGAAGGAGGGTTTCTCGAATATATAGTAGCGGGTACCTGTTTTTAATCGTAATAGTATTAACTACTCGGTAGTCGATATAGACGCGGATACCGCTATCGCCCTTCTTAATTAGGAGGACTAGCGAACTATAGGGTAACTTGCTTTCCCGAATAACGCCCTTAGTAAGGAGGTCGTCGATATACTTACGTACTACGGCTAGCTCCTTCTCTCCTATAGGGTACGGTTTGCGAAAGGGGATGTCCGAGCCTAGTTAGAAGTTAATCGCGAGGTCGCTATCGGCGCGGTATAACGGTAGTAAGTTAGGTAGGGACTTAGCGGCTTTCCGGTTAAATAGGTGCTTAAAACCGTCGAACTCCTCTAGAACGTCCTAGGTATAGTCTTTGTCCGGCTTGCCCTTTATATATTTCTTAAAGTCGGCTAGCGACAGTTTGTATATCCGTAGAAGGCTATCTACCTTACCGTAGGTTTTATATTCCTCTCCGGGTTCGCAATCCTATACGAAGAAACCCTCCTCGCCCCTCTATATAGCGTCGTATGCTTTACTAATCGATATCCGAGAGAGGAAAAGCGTATCTAGCTTAATTTTAGGCTTGAGATAGTTAGCATCCTTATCCTATAACAAGTAGTAGCGAATTACTAGTATCCGGCCGAATTTATTAATTACGGCGTAGTCGGAATAGTATAGGCGCCTAAAGGTAATAGAACCCTCGTTCTAGTCTATAATTAGGTTGTGTTTCTTAAGCTATAGTCCCCTAAGAACTAGGTCGTATTCTAGTTCGGTAACGAAATAGGGAAGTTCTTCGGTATAGCTAGTAAGGTTAAGTTCTACGCTCGTCTAGTCGGTAATTTAATTGCCCCTACTACTATCGGTATATACTACCCCGAGGCGCTTAGGGAGCGCCTTTCTCGTAAGCTTTTTTACGAAGGAAGTGCTAACGTAGTATATATTAGCGCTACTATTAAGATAAATGCGAATCGTCTAGTTACTAACTATACCCTCGAAGACGATATAGTTAGAGATCTCGACTAGGTAGGTAGGGCGGACGGCGGTTGCGGAAAGGTAAACGGATAATAAAGTAGCTAGCTCGGCCTAAGTCTTGTTAAGTTTAATAGGGGCGTACCTAAATCGAGGGAGTTCGGAAATGTCTTCGTTGCGATCGTTACCGTCGGAGGAGTCGCTATTACCTATACCCTAATGTTTCCTAATAGCGTATCGAAGTGCCTTCTCCTTCGTACGCCTAGCCTTTCGATTAGGACTAGGGCTTTCGGTATACTTAGTGTTGTCGTACGTTGTAACGCGCTTACTAGTATATTTACGGAAACCTATCTCTAGCGGGTCTAGTAGTCGTAGTAGTACTAGTAGTAAAGTGCCCGCTCCTAAGCTACTTAGATACGGGCGGGAACTTTTCCCGAATTAGCTTTGGTAATAATAGCCGTATTATCTAGTTTAGCGCGGGTAGAGACTACGTTTTAGCGCGTCTTATTGTTACGCTCTATACGGTACTTAAATAAAGGATAGTCCGTACTCCTACGGTTATAACCCTCCACCTTATTATATACGAAGCATCTATTTACCCCCAATAAGTAGTCTATCTCCGCCTAGGTTATAGGCTTATAAGTACGGCTAATCTTCGACTAGTCGTAGGCCTTAGTTATGCCGTAGTTTATGCTACTAAGAAGCGTTCGCTCTAAGCTATTTATAGAATCCTTATTATTGTTGTTACGAGCCCTACCTCGCCCTATAGAGGCACCGGTAGTAGTAGATAAGGTCGTTAGCTTGTTCTTCTTTTACCGCTCGAGTCCTATGTCGATCTTACGTAGGGCCGTATAAGGAAGCCCTTACTAACAGCTACTGTCCTAGCCCTTTTCTGCCCTTATCTTTCGCTACCTAGAACAACCTAGCGTAGGAAATAATAGAAGAGCTCGCACTAATAATAGAGGGACCTCTATACCTATATAGACGGCCTTTAGGCCTCTACTAGCGACTAAGGTCCCTCCGCTAGTATGCGAAGGAGTATATATAGATAGGCGAGACCTCTCTAGTCTATTCCTCTCTCTATCGAATCGAGTCGTTACCTACTAAGCTCTCTTGTTTTTCGGTTCCAGCCTACGAACACTCCTAAGCTACTTCTAATACGCGATTTGATTAAACAACCCGTATAACGGTACCGAAACAGCTCGACATAGCACCTAAATCTTTACGAAGGTAGGATAAATCCTTATCCGATACTACCCTATACTAACTAGGTGCCGACTCGCTCCCCGACCTATCCGCTAAGGCTACCTTAGGCTAGTAAGGCCTAGAACCTACCGGCTAGCCGGTTTCCCTAATAGATAGCTCCTCTACTTAGGAGTCTTACGTAGAGCAAGAAC
This sequence comes from Zymoseptoria crescenta, assembly GCA_026122155.1. Lineage (NCBI taxonomy): Eukaryota > Fungi > Ascomycota > Dothideomycetes > Mycosphaerellales > Mycosphaerellaceae > Zymoseptoria > Zymoseptoria crescenta. The sequence continues at coordinate 11,776 of JALRMM010000195.1, read as the reverse complement.
GTTTTAACTAGACTACCTACGCTATCTACGAGTTTATAGAACTCTAGCGTAGGATTAAGGAACTCTAGTCCGAAGTAACGGGAGGCGACCTAATAAACCCCCGATAGGAGACTCTTACTAAGCTCTTTATAGGAATCGATCCCTCCGATAAAATAAGGGATAGTTTGCCTAAGTTAAAGGAACCTCTAGTCTTCGAGGGTAAGACCTAGGCTAATTATAAGGATTAGGTCCGGACGCTAGAACGTACGTTCCGAAGATACTAGGGCTTTACTAATCGAGAGGATTATAAGGTCGATTACGCTATAGACTATATAGGAAAGCTCTAGTAGGATTACTAGGAGCGCTATATAGATAGCGATAGCTACTAGGGAGCGCTAACTTAGGCTATAATAAAATAGGTTATGCTTAACTATATAGGTACTAAAGCGGAACGCCGTAAGAAGGCCTATAAATAGCTAAAGGAGGCTTTACTAGGAGCCCGCACCCCCGATAAACTCCTAGAGGAGTTAAACATCCTCTAGAAGGAGTTAGACGAGGGTAGTAATAATCGAAAAGTCCTTAATCTCTACTCAGCTCTACCCCTTACGTTTAGAAGGATCCTCTCTAACTACCCTACCCCGCCGGCAAGCCTAGTAGAGGTAGAGGAGAGGGTTAATAAGACGTATAAGATTATCGAGGCTAAGAAGTAGGAGGTAAGGGAGACCTCTAGTTCTAGACGTAGTAATAGGGGTAGGAGGAAGTAGTCTAGTAACGCTTCGAACCCGCCTAAGCCTAAGAAGAATTAGTCTAATAACGGATTAGACTAGAAGGGCCTATCTAAGGCAACCTACTACGGATGCTAGTAGGTTAGCTACATTAGGCGTAACTGCCCGAAACCCTCTCTTTAGAAGGACTAGGAAAAAGGGATACCCCCTAAGTAGACGCTACTCTTTAGGTAGGCTAGGTCCTCTATAGTAAAGAGCAACAACGCCGGTCCGGTCCGGGATAGCGTAGCACCTAGTAGGGGCGCCTAATATAAGTTAACCTAACCCTAAATAGTCTAGGAAAGGCTAGGAAGGTTAAGGGACTAATAGATAGCGGCGCCTAGGACAACTTCTATAACTACCTCCTAGCCCGCGATATAGGGTAGGCCGTTTAAGAACCCCCTATAGCGACTCGGTATAAGACCCTAAATAGGTAGTCCCTCTACGTACTTAGGGAAGCTAGGGCTTCCTATAAGTATGTAGATACTAATAGAAAGCTCCGAGGGTACGTCGATACCTTTAGGATAGGACATATCTACGGTTTTTAGGTAGTCTTAGGAATGCCCTAGCTAGAAAGGTATAACCTAAGCGTTAATTTCTCCTCTAAGAAGGTCTCCTAGAGGAAGAAGCCGCTAAAGCGCCTAGCTATAGTAATAGTAGGGCTAGAAAGGTTCTACTAGGAATACCTCGGGGGCGTAAATACTACCCTCTACGCTATATCGATCTAGGACGTCTTAGAAAGGACTATTCTAGGAAGCGAAGGTATCCCTTAAGCCTACTCTAACTTTAAGAATATCTTCTTAGAGGAGCTCGCGAGCGAGCTCGTCCTATATAGGCCCTATAACCTCTAGATCGACCTAGTAGATAGTACTAAGATCCCTTTTAGCCCGATATACGCCCTCTCGGAGGCTAAGATAGAGGCTATACGCTATTAGCTATCCGAGTACCTAGCAAACGGCTTTATCCGGCGTTCTACCTCCTTAGTAGGCGCCCCGATACTATTCGTCTATAAGAAGGATAGTACTCTACGCCTCTACGTAGACTATCGAGGGCTTAACGCCGTTACGGTAAGAAATAGAGGTAGACTACCCCTAATCGGAGAGTCCCTAGACTAGCTATCTAGCGCCAGGTACTTTACTAAGATAGACCTACACTACGCGTACTATTGCGTTCGTATACGCGACGGTAATAAGTAGAAGACGGCATTCCGAACTAGATATAGCTACTTCGAATATATAGTTATCCCTTTCGGGCTCTATAACGCCCTAGCTATCTTCTAGAACTTTATTAATAGCGTACTAGTTGGGCTAATTAATGTCTTCTACGTCGTCTACCTCGATAATATCCTAATCTTCTCTAAAACGCTCGAGGAACACGAGGACTACGTATAATAAGTACTAGAACGCCTCCGCTAGTATAAACTATACGCTAATCTAAGTAATTACGACTTCTATAAGGACTAGGTAGACTACCTTAGGTACGTAATTACCTATAACGGCCTCGAGATTAACCTAGAAAGGGTTAGGTTAGTCTAGGAATAGCTAGTACCCTCCTCTATCTATAACATCCGGGTCTTTATTAGCTTCGCTAACTACTATCGGCGCTTTATCCGCGGGTTCTCGCGCCTCTCTACCCCCTTAAATAGATATACCGAAGGGAAGAGGGAGGTAAAGAACGCTTAGAGAAGGAAGGAACGCGCGCTACTCTAGCTCGGTAAAAAGGCGCTTAAGGCTTTTAATAACCTATAGTAAAAATTCTTAGAAGCGCCTATCCTACGCTATTATAACCTAGTACTACCCTATCGGATAGAGACCGACGCCTTAGGCGAGGTAATCTCGGGGATCTTATCCTAGTCCTACGAGGAAGAAGGTAAGTTATAGTAGTTTCCGATATTATACTTCTCCTAGAAGATAATTACTATAGAAAGAAACTATAGGACGGAAGATGCCGAACTCCTAGCTATTATTAACTCCTTTAAACACTTCCGCTACTACCTCGAGGGGGTACAATACTAGGTAGAGCTACTAACCCACTATACGAACCTATAAACCCTTACTACAACTAAGTCTTTAATAAGAAGGTAGGTTAGGTAGGCGGAGTAGCTCTCCTAGATTAATTTTAGGACTACCTACCGCCTAGGGAAGGCTAATAGTATAGCCGACGCCCTTAGCTAGCGCCCTAACCTTACGGACGAATCCCACTCTAGCTAGTAGGTAACCGAGGAGGAGGTAGGCTCGAGCGTCAGACTGTTCTACGAGGTTTTCTCTACTAGGACGGGATAGAATAGCCTAGTCCGGTATATAGGGGCCGCGGCGCGGCCTAGTACTCTCTAGGGTAACCTTAAGAACAACCTAAGTAAGGTCAAGACGTTCTAGAAAGTGCTCGCTAAAAAGGTATAGAGTACCCCTACCCCCTAGGCTACTAGGTAGTACGTTAAGGATAGGGTCGCCTATATAGACTAGAAGGCCTATGTCCCTAAAGGGGCGATAAGGCTCTCCCTCCTATAGGAATATTACGACGACCCCCTTACTAGCTATGTCGGTTTTGCTCGGACTCTAGAGCTACTACGGTGCGGTTTCTACTAGCCTAAGATGCGCTAGTATATAAAAGATTACGTCCGCACCTACTAGGCCTATAGTAGGGCTAAGCCCCGCTAGCATAAACCTTACGGCCTTCTATATCCTAAGCCGCCCTCCCTAACACTATAGGCCGATATTATGCTCGACTTTATAACGGATCCACCTAAGAGTAGGCTTCTAGGGCAATTCTACGATAGTATACTAGTTATCGTCGATAGATATACTAAAATAGCCTATTATGTCCCTTACTAGAAGACAATAACGGCGGCGGAACTTACTAAGGTCCTAATAAGGGAAGTAATCCGCCTATACGGACCCCCGGCCTCTATTACCTTAGATCGAGGCCTAATCTTAACGTCTAGGTTTTAGAGCATGTTCTACTACTACCTTAGGGTACGTCGTAAACTAAGTACCGCCTTCTACCTATAGACCGACGGGTAGATAGAGAGGTAGAACCAGACCCTTAAGTAGTACCTACGTACGTACTATAACTATAAGCAAGACGACTAGGCCCTACTACTCTCTACTACCGAATTCGCCTATCGATAGCTATTATACCGCGACTAGGGTTCCTTCTTTCTAGGCTAATACCGCGAGGGACCCGCGGAGATACTACTAGCCTAGAATGCGCTAGGAGGAGGGAGAGGTACCCTAGGTAGTATAGCTCGCGGACTAGGTTATATCTAACTAGAAGAAACTCTACGCCCGATTAGCCCAATCGAAGAAGGATATAGCTCGATAGGCTAACGAGGGAAGAAAGGACATCTCCTTTAGGGTAGGGGACGAGGTCTACCTAAGCACTCGCAATATTAAGTCGCTCCGACCGTCGCTAAAGCTCGACGATAAGTATATCGGCCCTTATAAGATTAAGGCGGTGGTAAATAAGGTAGTATATATGCTCGACCTCCTAGATTTGCTTAAGATCTACCCGACCTTCTACGTCTCCCTACTCGAGAGGTCCGTTCCGGACTATTCTAGCCGAAAATAGTAGGGAATAATACGTTACTATATAGGCGAGGGCATCGAGTACGAAGTCGATCGTATACTATAGGAACGCGTAGACGACCTAAATAATCGCGAGTACCTTATTAAGTAGAAGGGCTACGAGGATACGGAGAACTCCTAGGAGCCTATAGCAAATATTAGCGAGACTACGATGCGGGCTTATAGGCGTAGAATAGGCTAGAAGGAGCTACGAGGCCGGCGTAGGAAAATCTCGAAATCCTAAAGGACTTAAGGATTTCTAAAAGAAATCGAGAGGATATAGGGACGTTTTTACTACGCGGGCAGCTTTATTCTAGACCAAGATAGCCCGAAAAGACTTATTCTACACTATTTAACCCCAAAGGGCCCTACTAAGTATCTTAGTAGCATTATATATTATACCTAGGCGCTAACTTCCCTTAATTACCCTTTCTGGACTATCCTAGCTTAATTAGAGTTATTATCGCTATCTTCTACCTTACTACGGTCCTTAGCTATAGTTAGGAACACTAACTTGCGTAGCTTACCTAACTTAGTGCCCTTCCTTAACATAGCCTAGTTTATAATCTCTAAGGTAGTACTTATAGCGATTAGACGGCTCTTAGCTACGTTAGTACGCGCCTTATTAGACTTGCTACCCTTAGACATATCGATAAGGCGACGCTTCTTAGGGGGAGTATCGCTAGAGGTCTATAGAATATATTAGTTCGTCCTAGAATACGCTATTTAGGGATACCTATAGCCTAGTCGAGTATAGCCTTAGCCGAACGGTCCCGCTTCGCTACCTTCTACCTTATCTCCTCCTAAGTCGACGTTCTAGGGTACTACGAGAGACTATCCTTACTACGGAAGCTACTATCTAACTTTCTAGAGACCTAGTCTATTAGTAGGCTAGTCTAGAATAGGCTAGAACGGATAACTTACGCCTCTATAGTACTAGTATAGTATAAGACGCGGTTACGTAGGTCCTCTACCTCCGTAGGAGTACGGTTATAGTTATAGGTAGTCTTAATATCGGCATTAATAGCCTTCTAGGCGTTCTCGGAATCTAGAGGCATCTAGGAGAGAGTTAGAACGAGCTAGAATAGGGTAGGAATAACCTACCTAGAGGTAGTCTACGTTCTTATTATATAGGCAACCTACGTACTTAGCCGTAATGCCGTTCGGAGGCTTAATATTAGATAGCCGGTAGATCTTAGAGAGATCCTAGCCTTCCTTAACTACTAATAGGTAGGAAGAGTACGGATTAGCATTATACTCGCTAGCTAGGACCGACTACTCGTACTTCTTACGTAGATAGCTTAGAGCGTACGACATTATAGTAGTCTAGACCGGAGGTTAGCTAATCTAGCGCTAATCTAGACTATTCTACTACCCCTTAAGGCTACCTACTTTAGGTAGATTTATAGAAGAGAAAGTTAAAAAAGAGGGCCGAAGTTAAAGACTCGAAAAAAGAGGTGGACCTACCTTTTCTTCTAAATCGGGACACCGGGCATATGTAAGGACCCACTTTTTCTTCCAAATTAGGACACCGAGCATACGCGGCTATGTAATACGAGATACAACTAAGGATAGCTACGAAGGGGGGAGGGGGGTAATATAAGGAAGCCCTTACTAATAGCTACTATCCTAGCCCTTTCTACCCTTATCTTTCGCTACCTAGAATAACCTAGCGTAGGAAATAATAGAAGAGCTCGCACTAACAATAGAGGGACCTCTATACCTATATAGACGGCCTTTAGGCCTCTACCGGCGACTAAGGTCCCTCCGCTAGTATGCGAAGGAGTATATATAGATAGGCGAGACCTCTCTAGTCTATTCCTCTCTCTATTGAATCGAGTTGTTACCTACTAAGCTCTCTTATTTTTCGGTTCCAGCCTACGAACACTCCTAAGCTACTTCTAATAGGCCGCCTTTAGCTCCTCGGACGTATAGTAGGTATAGCTAATTATATATAGCCTAAATCGAGTCTCCTTAACTACTCGGCCGAGGTAAAAGGCTTCTTACTTGGGCTTTATATCGATATATATAGTGTACTCCTCGAATTCGAAGAGGAAGTTATCTAGCTAACTATTAAAATCCATTTTAAGGGAGAAGAACTTGCTCTATATATAGGAGTCCTCGTAATGCTTTCCGTAGAATACTATAAGGAGGTCGAGTACTTTAGTAACCGTCCGGAAGCCGGAATTATTTATTCGTAGTTAAAGCTTCTTCTATACGGCGCTACTAGTTTAGGCGATATAGGCATCGATATAATGTTCTATACTAGAGTAATAGCTGGACTCGTACTAGAAGTACTTAGAAATCTTCTACTTCTACTTAGAGTAGAGCATAGTATCCTTGTCCTTCTCGCTATACTACTTGTCGGGCTTCTTAAACATAACTTTCTTTAATCGGCCGGCTCTAAAGCTTAATAACCCTATAGAAGCAGCGGGTAAGACGGCGCGGTTAATAGTAGGGACTACAACGTCGCGGCGGGGAGTCCGCCCTTACGTAGGCTCCGAAGGAAAGGTCGAGGATAGCCGGTATAGGCCCGTAGGCGTATGCTACTCGACTAGATAGAGAGGAGTGGACGTAACGTTGCGCTCGTCGTATTTACTAAGAAGGTTATCGAGTTTATCGTCCGAAGAATTATCGCTAACTACATTGTTTATAGACTTAACTTAAGGCGTATTATAGGCTATACGTAGCTTTTCTACGCGCGCTTTTAGGTTTAGGGTCTTCGTATCCAATAGGTTAGTGAAATAATTGCGGGTTATCTTATTGTTAGCGTAGAAATGCTCGATAAAGACTTCGGCTTTATCCTAAAGATCCTGGACTTAGTCTATAAGGTCCTATTCGCGTTAAATCGATTCGGCTAGCTATTTAGCCGTAGAGTCTTGCTTACGTCGTAGGGTAGCTATATCGGTCTTTAATCCGACGATAAATAGCTTAACTTTCTTATTACGTACTATGTACTTCTCGATCTTGGTCGCGAGCGACTTATATATTAACGTAAGCGATCTATTCGTTACCGTAAGATTAGTAACCTTTCGTTCCAGATCCGCGTTCGTCGCTATAATAAGGGAGAGGAACTTCTTCGTATAGTAGAGGACATCGTAGAAGCGTCCTATCGAGGAAGAGTACTTAGCTTTAAAGTCGTTTAGCCCGGAGAACTCGAACTATATACGTTTATATAGTAGGCCCGGTCGGCCGAGCGAATCTATAACTCTAGCCGTAGTAGGAATTATGTCGACTAGGTCGAATAGTCCTTCGTGTTGTCCTAGTACGTTACGTATATCGTCCCTAGTCGGAGGTAGTAGGGGTTCGGATAGAGATTCCTCCTCTTCTCTACCTTCCGCTATATCTATATTTCCCGTTTTAGATAACTTACGTATTATCCTATTAAGATCGTCCTCTTTCTCCCTATCCTTCTCGGCCTAGATCTCTAATTCATAATCGTTAGGTAGTCGGGAGCGTAATACGCTCTTCGGACGACCGGCGCTTAGGGTATATAGGCGCTAATTACCTTATAGCGTACTCTAGGGCGTAGCCGTTACGTACGAGTTCTAAGTCTCGACTTATAACTAGGACTAGAGGCGTTACGCCGCCGACTAGGACTAGGAGCGTAAACTAGCTATCTCGTATAACTTAGTTCGGGATCGTAATCGTAGTTTAGCTCGTTTGGACTTAGGCTTTTATACCTAGAGCAACTCGTTCTTAGTTAAGTTGTCGCTAGGATGGAATTCGAACTCGGCCGGAGCTAATGTCTCCGGGGCGTAGGCGTATACGTTATCGTCGCTAGATATAGGTATTCGAAGGAGATAGATAGTACTTACGCTAGGGGCGCGTATACTTACTTTCTCTAGTTTCTCGGCGATAAAATCGCGGTTAGAATTAAGCTATAGCGATAAGCGAAGAAGCGCCGGTCGGGGTAGGTTGAAAGCGAGAGTATACGATAACACGGGTAAGACAATAGAACGTGTAGTTAGTATTAGATTGTTAGTATACTCTAAAGAAGAAAGAGAGAAGTCGAGATAGGCTCGACTTCTAAGAAAGAGAAAGGATAGCTACTCGTAAAGCTACTAACAAAGCATACTTAGATGTCCGTATAGTAGTATAAGGACTATACCCCGTAATAGCGTTGCCCTAGACCTTTTAATAGGCATTCTATACCGACTTCTTCCTATCGCGAGATTCTTTCCTAATAGTAGCTACCCTCCTTAAGTTCGGGAAAGCGGCGCCTATATTATCCTCCCCCCTAACTTCCCTTCCGTCTACGAGTAGTAGTGGAGTTTTGTACTCGAGGTAGAGATCCTAGATCTTCGAAATAAACTCCTAGACCCCTTCTATTCCCTACTTAAATGCTCGAATAATGCTTAAAAGGATCTACTATCGGTCCTTCTCCGGCAGCTTCTTTATAAGCCTAGATAGCTTATCCGAGTCGCTAGTACTATATATAGCCCGAAGTACGCGCTATACTTTACCCGTAAACGTAGTAGACGTTTAGAGGCTATTCTCGATCTTCCGAATTTAGTTTACTATTTCGTACGTAGACTATACCGGCGAGGCAACGTTCTTATTACTAAGTAGGTAGGTGCGCTCGTTACGCTTCTAGTAATATATATTGTTGCGCTCGTTACGCTTCTAGTAATATATAGTATTACGCGCTCGTTACGCTCGATTAGTAGGCTACGCCTTAGTATACTCGGTCGGAGGTAATAAAGTAAGGTATAGGAGTGTACATATAGGTTATATAATAATTAATAGTGTTAGGAAAAGGAAAAGGGAAGAGAGAAGATATAGTAGGTATTAAGGAGGTAGAGGTTGTTAAGCTAGGTACGGAAGTAGAGGTATTTATAGTAGTAGGGACGGGCCTAGCTAGTAATACGTATGAATTTTTTAGTAATTGTTAAGGGCGCTTCTAATTATCTAAGATATAGCTAATTGTAGTGTTTTGCGAGTAATTGTAGTAGGTGTCTATAAATGCTAGAGGCGGTATATAATCCTACGTAATTGTCCTTAATTACCTAGATTGTTAGAGGGGTAATATTTGCTTATGAATTTTCTTTAACTCCCTCCCCTACTAACCTAAAAAAGGCGTAGATGCTATTATCGGACGATGCTATTATCTATTAGAAACAGTCGGGGGTTTAGTATCGGTCGTTAGTAGTTAGAAATGTTTCCTAGACTAAAAGTCCGGCTAGTCTAGCAAATACCTAGGGTTAGCAACCTATAGTCGCTAGTACTATAGTCGCTCCTTAGGGGATATAGCCGCTTCTCGAACTTGCCTAGCAATGTTTAGGGGCTCTAGTACGCCCTCTCGCTAAAAGGCGAGGGTTTTAGGGGCTTTATCCTAGGTAGGGGCTAGGCTATATCTAGTCTCCTCGATACTAGTTAGCTACTAAGGCTAATTATCCCTCTTATAAGCATCGTCTTCTACCTTATCTAGATACTCCTTAGGAACCTTTCGTAGCATGTCCTATAACTAGGTACCTTATAGTACTAATCCGTCTAGTTCCGAGATGCGATACGTTCTAGTATAGTAGTTAGAGTAGAAGATACGAAAGGGGCCCTTCTATCTAAAGAAGAGCTTCTTATACGTAGATTTGCGTTTACCTCTCTTTAGTAGCACTATCTATCCCTTCTTATGTAGAGAGTAGTTAATATTATGCATATTGTTAAAGTAGCCCTTCTACACCTCTCTTATCCTCTACTAGTATGTAGTCGCCTTATTAAGAAGCTCCTTCGAGTATAGTATCTATCTAACCTATATAGCGAGAAGCTCCTCCGTCGTTCGAACTATCTTCTAGTTAATAACCTTCTAGGACTCGTACCTAAGCTCGATAGGTAGGACTATGTTAAAGGCGTAGAAGAGACTCGCTAGCGTATAACTAGTAGATCTCCGGATAGTAGTTCGATCTACCTAGAGAGCTATATAGAAGAACTTCCTCCAACCGGTAAGCTTACCCTATATACATTTCGAAAGAACATCGAGTATATTAGGGTGCCCCCTTTTAACGATCCTATTACCCTCCGGGTAATATATAGAAACTCTACTAAGGTTAGTATCTATCTAGGCTAGTAGCCCTAGCACTTCTCCTATATTCTCGGGTCCTCTATTAAAGAAGATACGTTAATATACTCTAGTCCGTAAGAAGACATCCTCGAGAAGGAACTTTATATACTACTTAGAGGAGACTCCTTATCCAGTCCCCTTGTTAATAACCTTCCCTTCCGGCTAGCTAATAAGTCCTTCTCGAGCTATAAGGATACTCCCTAAGCTATCGATATATACGATATCTATATACTAGGATTCTCCGACGTAGCTATTATAGCGCGGATATAGCTCGGAGATACTCGCGGGTCCTACTATTCTATATAGGCACTCTAGGCACCTACTAACGAACAATCGCACCTAGTTATATATCCCTTACTAGAAGTACTAGTATACTATCTTCTAGTAGGTACCTTCCCGTCCCCGGTGTCCGGACATAGGATCTCGGTATAGCCTATAGATAATGTCTTTTTATTTACTCTCTTTATTAATTACTCGATAGAGGGGCTTTTTAATCCTCTTCTAGTACTAAAGGTAGCGCTCTCGGACGAGGTAGCGAGCTATACGCTTCTTAAACGCATACTAGGCATTCTTAGTTATACTACCCGGACGTTAGAGGGTAAGTAGGTAGTATATAACGTCCCTATAAAAGTCGGAGTAGGTACTATTAACATTCTCTTTAACTAGCTCCTCGATTAGCTCCGGTGTCGCCTTATTAGCTTCTACTCTACTAGTATAGGTAGTATAAAGAGCTACATCGATTATGTCCTTATAATTCTTATTATATAGGTTATCTATATTATCAGATACGGTCCTTAGTCGGCGTAAAAGTATATCGGTAGCACTATAGGTTTTTCTAGAGACGTACTTTACTTCGAAATTAAAGAGGCAAATCTATATAACCTACCTAGTTATAACTATATTAGGAAGGTCGGTCGGTGCCCTATTTAGCTAGTATACTAGTATACTCGCATCGACCTCTAGGAGGAAGTATATACCGTATAGGTAGGATTTAAGTTTCTTTAGTACTTTAAGGACTCCGAGGCACTCTAGCTTTCTAGTATCGTAGGTCTACTCCCTAGGTTTCTAGATTCCACTTTCGTATCGTATAGGGTGTCTTTTCTTAGGGTTATCGACGTCTTATTGCATTAGTATAGCCCTAAATCCATCTCCCGATATATTAATAGCTAGGATAATCTACCCTCTATTTTCGTAATTAATCGTCTTTAGGGTAGGGGCGGTTACTAGTGCTTTCTTAAGAGTACTTATTACGAGGTCTTGCTCCTCGGTCTAGCTCTAGAACATATCCGGACGTATAAGGAGATATAGGGGTACTAAAACCTAAGCATATCGAGGTATCCAGATTCGGAAGTATACTACTACTCTAAGGAAAACTCGGACCTCCTTTAGGTTCTCTAGCGTAGGCTACTCGA
>JALRMM010000194.1:0-67572 GCA_026122155.1 Zymoseptoria crescenta | reverse complement strand
ACGACCTTACGTACGCACCGAAGCGTATCTTTACTAAGGATAACGACGAGAACGAGCCGAGGCGGCGCTATATAGACATAGCGTTAGTAGACTAGTAGTAGGATACATAGAAGAGAATAGTCGAGGGCACGACGGTAGTACTGATTATCCTATTAACCGACGAGACGTAGGTTACGAATTACTAAGGCAATCTAAAAGCGTACCCGCTCTACCTATCTATTAGAAACCTCGCGGCCGATACTAGAAACTCCAACGAGCGGCTAGGTATACTCCTTATAGGCATGCTACTATTAGCGAAGGATAGTACGGCGGACGAATAGACGTAACTATACTACTATAGTATAAATAAGATACTCGATCCATTACGAGAACTTAGTAAAGGGGAAGGGATCGATATCCGATACGCTAATAGTCTAACTCGGCGGTACTTTCCTCGGATCGCGGTTATAGCATTAGACTATACTAAGTAGGTTAAGGTTACTAGTATGAATTCGTAGCGACATTACCTACTATGTCGGGTATACCCTAACGAGCGCGAGGATCTAGAGGTCTACGCCGAGCCGCGTACCGTATAGTATATAACGGGTTAGATATACGACTAGCGGGAGGCGGGAAGCCGTAGTAGTAAGATAGGCCTATAGGACGTCCATAACGTTACGTGCTTTACTTAGAGGTATACCGGTATAAACGTATACGAGTCGCTAATAGTGGATATCCTATACTAACTACTTAAGGGCGTGCTAATGCACGTCCTAAAGTGGATAACGAATATACTAGTAATAGAAATGCCTCTCTATACGACGAAGCGATATAAGAAGGCGCGGGATAAGTATATAGCCTATAGAGAGCGGGTAACCTCGTAGAAGGCCAAGGAGGCGATCGTAGTCGATATTATCGATAAGCGGTTCGCTATAGTCCTAGAGCATACCGGTCTTCGCCGGTTTCCTTAATTGTCCGGGGTAAAGCAATAGATAGGATAGGTATAGAAGAGCCTACTACGCACTATGTTACCGGTCTTTATGCCTCTATTAGAGGAAATTTACGCAAAGGAGGCTATATAGTTCTTACGGGCGATAGTGGACTTTATTACCATCGCGATGTATTATAGTTACGACATAGACACGGTTCGCTACCTCTAGCTAGCTCTTTTCCGTATAAACTAATATAAGGAGTGCTTCCGGCCGTATAAATAGATAAAGGGATAGGCTAAACGCGGAGAAGAGGGTAACTTTAACTTCCCCAAGTTCTATATAATAGTTTACTACACCGAGATAATAGTCCGATTCGGAAATCCACTAGACCTAGAGACGGGTTATTTCGAGCACAAGCACGTCGATAAGGTTAAGGACCTATTTATACTAACTAATAAGAAGGAAGGGTAGGAAGATTAAGTTATAAACGCGAATAAGCGGATGCTAAATATGTAGGCTACATTCGACGTAGGGTACTTAGCCCGTAAACCTACTAGGGTAGAGCGGAGGGAGATACTAGATCGGGTAACAACTCTAGGTCCGCCGTGTCTACTAGAGGCAATGTTTAAGTAGGGAGGCCGGAGGGTTAAGCGACAACGCGGCGACATAACGTAGACGAAAGCTAGTCTAGTACTAGAGCGACTCGACATAGTTATAGCGAAGGACTTCTAACGCGCGTTAGCGGTCTTCGTACGCGAATCGAGGAAGGGAAGTAGAGACGATAAGGACCCTAATAGGATCGAGCCGAATAACGATTTTATAGACGAGTTAATAATCTAATTCTACGAAAGCTTAACGTACTAGAAGAGAAGCGGGAAGGATGCTACCGACACTAAGGCCCTATATAAGGACTTAGTGCAGTATATAGGAGACTAGTAGGGCATTAAGGGCAACGAGAGGCACGACTTCTTATAGGTATAGGAGTATAGGGTCGATAACGAAGCACCGGTTACGGTGCTATTCGCTAGTAGACTACCGGCTCGGTTAAGATATATCGTCTTAGTCCGCGATAATACGCGTACTCTAATTCGTCTAGGCGTGGATTTAGTAACGGCGGTAAACGGCGGCGAGGCGAGGAAGTAGTATAAGAGTCCAGTCTACCGAGGCGCGTTCGTAGAGCTCTTCGATACTACGGACAAGGACGGGCTACCTAATAGAATGCACGGCATAACGAAGATTAAACTACGGCGGATAGGGGTACATTATAGCGCCCTTTAAGGCCGTAGGATATACTCGTTACTAACCGTGTACTATAGTATATATACTATGCTAGTGGACGAGACGGCACCGGAAGGTAAAAGGTTTATTAACAATAGTACGGACTTCGAGACCTACAACTTCCTATAGCACCCTAAATAGGAGGTAGATAAGGTAAGGAAGGCCTAGTAACGGCGAGTATAGCGGATTAAAGACGTAAAGCGAAAGGCGTTAGTAAAGAAAGCTCGGATAAGAGAGGAAAACGCGGTAGTTTATATAAAGAAGGGTCAAAAACGAGCGCGGACGATATAATATAAGGCAAAACTTACTTAGCGGCTATTAGGATCTAACTTAATTCTTACCGAGCAGTTACGCGTAGGCGTTAGTAAAGAAAGCTCGGATAAGAGAGGAAAACGCGGCAGTTTATACGAAGAAGGGTTAAAAACGAGCGCGGACGACATAATGTAAGGTAAAACTCACTTAGCGGCTATTAGGATCTAACTCAATTCTTACCGAGTAGTTACGCGCGGCTATAGGCATTATTCACCCTCTTTAGCTACTATTAACGTATAAGTTAGGCATGGAATCGCGTAATCTAGTACGCGTTTATCGCTTAAAGGCGTTTACGCGCTCTCTTTCGACTTAATATCGAATATTATTAACTACTTATAAACATTACTAATATTATTAACATTATTACCGTCCGGCGTACTCCTCTCCTAATACGATATAAAACTACGCACCCCGCACTACGATACATAAGATCTCTAGTCGACTAACTATAAACCTACTAGTAGAACAGCGTATAGTAACTAGTAAGTCTCGGATGCCGAGTTATGTAGCACTTAGAACTAAGCAAATACTAACTATATACTAGCTACCGAAGAGCTCCTAGTCGTGCTAGACGGCTATAGGGTTCCCGGGAATAGCAATACGTCCGATACTAGTAGCGATGCCGGCGACAACAACAACAATAGTAGGGGCGGTAGAGAAGAAGAACATGGAGGAGATACTAAAGATAGTAGCAACGGCTCGGACAATAAGGAGGCGACTAGAGGAGACGGCGGAGACGGCGGCGGTAGCGATAATAATAGTAACGGTTCCGATTCTAAGTCTAGTTCTAAGTTTAGTTCGGACTCCTCCGACGATAATAAGAGTAGAGACGAAGAGACTAAGGACGAGAAGAACAATAAGGATAATAACGACGACCTCGCGGAGGGCCTATCGTAGCCGCGTCTACTAGACGTCGTATAGAACTAGCTTAATAGAACGCGTACGGTTAGCACTTAGAGGAGGATAATTTATAAAGGCAACATAGATTGCTCTTAGTTAGCAATAACTAGATAGCCTTAATAGCAAACGAACACGGCTACGGCACTCGGCTACTTCTAAATAGACTGCATTTCGTTTCTACCGTACTGGACATTAACTACTAGTGCTCGCTAGGTTACGATGCGAGCCGTAGTAACTAGCATTCTAACTAAGATTTGAGTAGATACTATAATTAACGCATATCGAGTATAATACTCGGGAGGCACTTATATAACACTCGCAAAGTACTTGATATATTCGCGACCTTACTATGCTCGCTATTACTCGCGCGGTGCTCGGTACCTACTCGAGCGGTACTCGGGTATATCGCTACCCTCGGGAGCACCTCGCAATTTCTAAGGATTCTGGATTTTTTTTTTCGTAACGTAGGAGCATTAGAAGCTTTCCTAGACTAGCAACTCCGGATAGTCTAGTAAACATTATAAGCCTAGAGAAGGTTCGATAGTGCCTCTATATAAGGGAGGCGGTAGCGTATATCTAGAGTAGTAGATAGTGTTCTCGTATACGGCGGTAATGCTAGGTATACTAGCTACCTTCTTTAAATCCCTAGGTACTCGGTAGTGGAGCGGCGGGTCCTACTCTCGTATATAAGGCACGGTAGTGCTCGTAATACTAGTAGTACTAATATTGTTAACAGCGCTAATATTAGTAATAGGACGATTATTATAGCTTCGACCGCGAGGTAGTCCGAGCGGTACTCGTATGTCTAGCCCCTAGAGAACACGCTACTAGTTAGATATTCTTTACCCGCTTAGCTACTACGGTATGTTAAGACAGCGCTAACATTTTTCTTAGGGTATTCGCCGTGCCCGCGTTAAGGAGACTTAGTACCTACTTCCTCCGGCTCTACTACTAGTAACGATCTACCGGTTACGTAATCGTTTGTCTCTTTGTGTCTATAGTATCTATTGTGTCTACGAGGAGGTAGGCCGGCGGTAGGGAGGGTATATCTTTAGGTATTAGTCCTCTATAAACCGGATTCTTTCTTCCTTAGCAACTAGCCGGAAGTCGTTGTTAGGGGGCTATCTAGGGAGAAGAGAGGGCACGAAGGAGGAGTGCGGCGGGTAGTAGGCGAAGCTATTGTAGTAGGAATTTTAGTCTAGAAGGCTCCTTTTACCCCCGAGACACCCTCTTTTTATAGTAGAAACCTCTCCGTAGTACGTACCTATTTCGAGAGCGTGTAGTAGACGCTAGAGGTATAGTCCCTAATGCATATAGCGGAGTAGCTAGTCTAGAGGTAGCTATTGTCGAGGGGTAAAGAAAAATTCTCTCGGCTACTTCTATAGCCGGTAATGTACACGTAGCTGTTTATATACATTAGGTATCGGTATTTAGATTCGAAATTGGATTTGGATTTGGACTTGGATTTAGACTTAGACTTAGAGCTACATCTACCCTAGCTAAGGGGTAGAGGTATTTAAGGTTGTTATAATCGTAGGCGGTTATAAGGGTATAGCTTCCTACTCGAGGGTGTGGCCGGCGCATATCTCGAATGTCGTATGCTTCTCGTGGACTCGTCGCTTATAGCATACTACTGCTATCCTATATATCTTACTACACCGCTAAATCGAGTATAGGAGTCTTACATCGTCTACTAAAATGTAAGGGGAGAGTATACTTAGACTTTAAACTCCCGTCGGATAGTAGTAGTATACACCTAAGGTGCGGTAAAAGAGGGCTATAGAGGGTAAATATATAAAAAGAGGACGAGGGAAGGTAGATAGGGGGGCAACGAGAAGGTAGATTTAAGTGCTATATGCTATTATGCCTTCGAAGTGCTAAAAGGGTAGCATAATAGAGGATAAAGTCCATTAGCTACCTAGCGACGGAGGTAGCACTGCTAGATACACGTAACTACTACGACTTTCCCTACTATAGTAGTAGTAGTCCCTACCTTAATAGCGGGTACCCTTCCTCCTATATTATTAAACGTTCTACTATTACTATTATTCTCGTAGCGCGGGAAGCGCGGAGTCTAACTATATAGCCTACGGCTACTACCGAGCGCGGTAATAATGCTAGAGTAGTCCTAACGCTCCTTAGGAAGAATTAGGACGAGCTAAGGATTTAGTTAGCGCGTATAGGATAAAGGGAGTACGAAGAGATTATAAGAATAACTATCTCCGCTAGAATCCGTAGAGAATCTACGATATCGGAGACCTTTTATAGGCCCTTACTAATAAGCTCGATACTAATAAGCTCGATAGGACGAGGCTTAGTCTTCTTCTACGTCGCCTTAAAAGGCTAAGCGCCGTAAAGGAATTGCTAGAAGATAGCGATATTCTCTATAGTGTCCTTATAGGCGGCGTTTACGTCGGTAATAGGAGTATTATCGTCTATATAACGGAGTCGTAGTAGCGTAGCTTTAGTAGCATCTTAAGCAATACGGTAGCTAAACGGAAGCTCCTTATAAGTCTACTTTATAGCTCTATAAGCGGTTAGCGAATATAAGCTAAAGGGATGCCGAAGTACTTACTTATATCCTTCGTAGCGGATATATACCGAGTTATATAAGTAATTATAATTAACCGTAGCGGAGTAGTTGCCGCGGTTGCCTCTACTAATATAGCTAGCGTAACGTTAGTAAGGACGAGGCGTACGAGTACTATAAGGCACCTTTAAGTAAGCTAGCGGAGGTGGACCTTTATACGCCTTACTTAGAGATATTGTAGCCGTAGGCTTAATAAGCTTATCGTCTTCGTTATCTTCGATAATAGGAGAAACCTCCGTAGCTATAGTCTTCTTATTACGAGACTTCTTTGAGCGCGGGGTTTTTAGAGTCTAAGGAGTAGAGTCTCCCTTAGTAGTAGTCTTTAACTATAGACGCGATAATATACGAGGCTTCTTCGTTGCTACGGCTATAGTCTCGTCGCTGTCTTTAAATCTAGCCGTAGCGCAGCTACGCTTTAAGTTGAATTTCTTAATACTAGAAGATTTCTAAGGAGTTAGTACGTTCGGGGACGAACAATTACCGAAGGTTATACGCGTACGTAGCGTAGGGTCGCTAGATTCTACTATAGTAATTAGCATAGGTTACGTAAGTTAAATTAAGAGCTCTTACGCTAAAGGTCCTTCTTCGGAGGCTCTAAAGGGCGCTTACTCTTCTTCGATAGAGCTATACTAATGTTAAAGTTATCGTATAAAGGCTCCTCTAAAGGTTTTTTCGCGGGTCGGGGGAATACTAAGGTTTAATTAGTATAGGTAGAAGCTACTATATTAAGACACTTACTAGTCGAGTTAGTCGTTAGCGTATCTACGACCCGAAGGCTCTTATTAACGCTCTTTTCCTAAATCGGAAGAAGCGAATCCTACTTAGTAGTTATAGCTATAGTAGCTACGCTACTCGTACGATTAGACTACGTAGTATTCTTAGGTAAAGGAACGGAGACCGTACGAAAAGCTCGTAGCAGCGGAGTAGTATTGTCTAGCTAAGATAGTAGCTTACGTTTAGCTACGGATAGTCGAGATATATTTATAAGGCACCGCGTATAATATATAGTATACGAGCGAACGTAGTGCGAACCTTATAAGGTAGTAGTATCTAAGAAAGTTAGCTCCGAAAAATAGAGGGTAAACAAGTTTAATAAACTTGCCGTCGCCTAGATACCCTCGATCTACTATGTTCGTTAATATTATTGTTAATAAGTTAATAATGCATCAAATAAAGCGGATGTTATAGAAGTAATATCTATAGTAGAGGGCATAATTATATACACTCTACTACCGGAGTAACGATTAAGTTACTAGATATAGCGTATATACGTAAGAGGCGTATAATGTGCGAAGTAATTATAAAGTAATCGCGAATAAGCCTATTAGTTCCCCTATAAGCGCGCCGAGGACGACGCTTATAAGGAGAGGAGGCAATTATAATAGTACCGCTAAGGATTGCTATAAGGATTACTACTAAGGTAGTAATCCGGGTCTAGTATACTATTATCTTATTATCTCGTAATAATAGAGATAACTAATGCTTAGCGTAAGCTAGCCGAATATAAGGTAAAGGGCTTACGCTCGCATATTAATTTCTATAAGAATTAGTCTTCCCTTTTATCTAGTAGATATTAGGCGTTCTTTATATTGCTATAGACCCTATTGTCCTTACAATATTCTACGACGTCTATTACAAGACGCGGCTAGAAATACTTAAGCTTAATTAACTCGATAGTCTTGTCCTTGCCGAAATAGCTAGCTAAGGGATTATTATAATATATACGTATAATCTACGCTTGTAATACGTAGTCTTTTAGGACATATATAGCGTTACTACTATATAATATCCTATCTCTATAGGTATACTCGTAGCCCGACTTGGTATAGACTATAGTAAACACCCTATGCTTCTACTTTCGTAAGTAGTTCGTAAGCCTCTTAGTTAATCTTCGTAATCGATTTTATATAGTCGTAGAGTAGGCTTAGGACATATATATATAGACTATCGTCTCTAGCGATAGTACGTACGACACTCCGAGGTAAAGATATAGTATACGATCTATCTAACGGCGCTACTAGCGTCTTAGACATAATTCTCTTAGACTCGATTAATTAGAAGTTCGTATTAATCCTTCTAATCGAGAGGCTAAGTTCCTAAAGTTATTAGAGGGAAATCCTCTAAATAAGGGAAATAGGATGTTTAATAAGAGTTTAGGTAAGGACTAGAGATTGTTTAGTATAATATAAATAGACCTTAGCGGTATATTAATATACTAGTGCGTTTAAACTAGAAATTAACTAGAGGCCTAGATTACGCTTTAATATAGATAAGGGACAATTAGGGTGTTCTAGACTCTATAGGTATTATAGACTAACTACGGAAACGGAGAGTTAGGGTCCAAACCCTTTTAGGTATTTGGAATTACAACGTTTATATAGTTAGTAAGTCGGATACCCCTTAAGAGATTATAGTTTTTCTTAATCTATAAGTTTACCCCTATAATTATACTAAAGTATCGATAGAGTACCTCGATAGGTCGATAACAAATCTTAAGTAATTTCTTCGCTTACCTCGCCGGCTCTTTAAGAACCTAAGTTATAGCTTACGAACGCCGTTTAGACTTAGTTAGAGGTAGATAGCCCGATAACTAGGAAAGGAGCTTATCGATCTCGGGTACGCCCTTATAGCTATAAAGAAGGCGACTACTCCGAGCGCTTATACGCTATAGACTAGTACCTAGCCCTAGAGACGAAATTAATATCTCTAGGCTATTATAGAGTCTAGAATTAGTCTATATAGCATGTTAGTATATCGGAGTGGACACCCCCTTACTATATACAAGGGAGTTAGTAGGGCGTTCCAAAGGAGATTAGCCTAAATCCTAGTATCTAGGCCAATAGCCTTAGGCAAGGTCCGGGGGGTGTCCACTCCGATATGCCAACATGCTGTATAGACTAATTCTAGACTCTACAATGGCCCGGAGATGTCAATTTCGTCTCTAGGGCCAGGCACTAGTCTATAGCGTGTGAGCGCTCGGAGTGGTCGCCTTCTGGAGCAAGCAAAAAGTGACTTTCCTGTTGTCAAACTTCTGCGACTCCGAATCGATTTCTTGCATTGAAAAAGTAATGCAGGCGTGGTTGCGTTCGGACACGGCAGATTCCCTGTTTCATGTACACAGGCATAAGCCGGCACAAGATCGCAGACCGTACCTGTCCCTGCGACTGTGATCGGTCACGATCTACGGACATACCGGCATGATGTTGCGATGTTGAGACGTCGCTCGTTATTGATCACGCAATTGGCACTGCTCTTGGTCCGAGTTGTGTAGGTTGGGGTTAGAAACGTGGCATCCAGGAAAAAGCCAGGTCAAGCCAGTAGCAGCCAAATTTGGTTCTCTGACGATGCTCCCACGTTGCGGCCATTCTGCGTTCGCATTGCAACCAAGCTAACAAGATGATTGATGTCTTGTTGTTAGACGCTGGCGACTACTGGCCACGGCATATCACTTTCCTCACACTCTTTGCGTTCGTGGGCTGTGTGGCCATCTGCAGAATATACCGGAGACAGCCTGATCATCTGAGCAATCTCCCTCGCTACGAGGTGGCTGCAAATAGCACTCTAGAACATCAATTCTCAACCGCCGAAGCACTACTCAAATACGCCTACGCCAAAGTCAGTACAGTATCCCGATCATTGGGGAGTCGCCAAGAGTGATAACATTGTCTCAGCATCCAGACAGTCCCTTCGTGGTCGGTGGCAGTTGGCGGCGATGGGACACGGTCATCCTGCCTCCGAAGACTTTTGACAGCATCAAACATTTCCCCGAGGATACGTTGAGCTTCTACGATGCTCTGGACACGGCATGTTTCCACACTCGGCTGTCTTTGATGGAGTATCAGAATCTGATTTGGTGTGACAGCGGTTTCTCCATCATCTGACTACCATAAAGGTGCCAGAAGAAGGCGGCGATACACCAATGCTAAAAGCTCTGGCTATCGACCTACCGAGACACTTGAGTAAGACAACTTGACCGCAGGTGTAGCGACTGGCTGACTTGTGATTGTAGAAAACCATGTAGCCGACATTGCTGAGGAGACCCAGTACGCCTTTGCTGCAATGCTACCGAAGTGCGACGATGGTCGGTCAAAATCGCACGAAACG
The DNA here is from genome assembly GCA_026122155.1 of Zymoseptoria crescenta. Classification (NCBI taxonomy): domain Eukaryota; kingdom Fungi; phylum Ascomycota; class Dothideomycetes; order Mycosphaerellales; family Mycosphaerellaceae; genus Zymoseptoria; species Zymoseptoria crescenta. Next base: position 57,477 of record JALRMM010000194.1, on the reverse strand, counting down.
CCCGACGAGATCCTCTAACAACCTCAATAGACTGGGTAGAGGTATACCCGATGAAAGTCCTGCCTCGAATTTTGGCCTTGGTTTCTGGTCGGGTCTTCGTTGGCCATCCACTCAGTCGCAATCCAGATTTCCTCAACTTGAAGCTTGGATTCTTCAAGAACAGCTTCATAGCCATGACTATCTTGTCGATGGTCCCGGCTTCACTACGGACTTTTGTAGCACGCATACTGCCGCCTGTGAGAGCACTCAAAGCAGCTCATCTGGAAATGCAGCGCATCATGAAGCCAATCATCGAGCAGAGGAAGACTAATCGAAGCAACGAAGAAGCAAAATCGGATCTGCTCGGCTGGGTCATCAACAACACCCCGGAGCATTTGAAGTACAACGTCCGATATCAATCGCATGCCCAACTCATCACGAGTGTCGCTTCAATTCAATCGCTATATGTAGCCACCGCCCACGCCTGGTTCGACATTGCTGCACACCCCGAGCACATCGAACCGCTACGTGAAGAGTGGAGACAACTCATCCGCGAGGACCCCGCTGGGCAGATCTCATTTGAGACCATGCTCAAAGCATGGAAGCTCGACAGCTTCGTGAAGGAAAGCGCACGCTTTAACCCCTCGCAGCTTACCGCTACGGAGTATGTCACTCGCCGGGAGCTTGTGTTGAAAGATGGCACATTACTCCCGAAAGGAACATACATCGGAACCGCTTCAAGTCAGCTCGGCAAGGACGCCAGGCTGTGGAGCAATCCCGAAGTCTTCGACGGCTTTCGATACGCTAGATTACGGAGCCTACCAGGAAATGAGGGAAGGTACCACCTCACCTCGACCGGCCTGGACCAGTTGTCGTTTGGGTATGGCAGACATCCTTGTCCGGGAAGATACTATGCCAGCCATGTGATCAAGACGATGCTGGCGATACTCATCGATACGTATGAGATTAAACTCCCGGACGGCGCCAGCAGACCGAAGAATGAGGAGAATTGGATTGCGTTGAAGCCGAATGACAAGGTGCCGATCTTGCTGAGGAAGAGACGGGATCGGAATGACAGCGAGGAGCGAACTCATTTGCTTTGAAACTTCTGTAATCTCAAAGGTGCTCTTCACGGAGCTATTGGATCAACTCGTCGTGGAGAGTTTGACGTAAATGTGCTGAATGACAAGGACAATGTTAAGCCCACGCCATGATTTCCCTTCCAGTTGATCGTTACATCCCCGACGTGAGGTTGAATTCTAGTCATCGTTGCGCTCAGTCGTTACCCTCCACGTCCCGTCCCCCGCTCCGTCGTAGAGAAAGAGGAACATTGCAAACGGACTTTCTATACATACACATATATCCAGTGAAGCAAGCAACTATATACAGCATGACCACAGCCCTACAGCTCGTGTCCCATCTTACACCTTCGGTGCTCTTTTGTGGATTGTAACCAGTAGGTCACCCTCGGGAGGATACACTACGACGCCCGGAAGAGATGGCTTTAGTCCAGGAAAGCTACTCGTTGGCTTTCCTTGGCCATCGAGAAACCCGTGGACTACAATGTCAAAACTTGACAAGGTTTGAGCAACCGCCACGAGAGCTTCATCTCTGGCAAACATCTAGTCTCGAAGTCAGCCCGGAGAACTCCAGCATCAAGTAGCAACAAGAGGTTCGTCCAAACTTACCCGACCGGCACAGATTGACTTGCCACCACCAAACGGAAACCATTCTGTAGCCGCTGTACCGGCTAAAGCCTTTGCGTTTGCATCACCGAGGTTCTCCCCAACGAAGCGATCCGCCATAAACACAGACGGTGATTGCTCAATGCCTTCGCCTTGCCAGTTCGCGGGTTCATGATGCGCGACCCAAGATGGCGATATGACCATGTCGCCCTTCTCAACCTCAAACCACTTGAGTCCCTGGTCTTCCAAAGGTATGGTGGTACTCTCAACGACCTCCCGCATAATCATATTGTCGCAATAGTGCCGCAACACTTCGGTCCACATGCTGGAAAGCAGTGGGCTCGCGGAAAGCAGACGTGATATGTCCAGCGTCCCATCCGGAGTCATGGCTAGATCTATCTCCGCTCGCACCGACTTCAAGAGACTTCCGCTGCTCGATCCAGCAAGAATGTGGCAGAGCATCCACCCGATGGCGGGAATGACGTTGCTCGCCAAAGCGAACATGATAGAAAGATGCATGCCGGCTCGAGACTCCACAGACAACCCCAGATTGTCGTATAGCAGCAATCTCGCCTTGTTGAACCGGGAGCCAAGGACCGGATCCCAAGCGGACGATCCCATCGTGTCTACAGGCGGACCTTTGTTCAATTCGTGGATCAAAGCATCCCATGCCATGACTTTATCCAAGATTCGTCGTCGACGGACCCAAGCCGCGCGATTGAGAAGCCGGGGAAAGTCGAAGAAGAACGAGCAGAGGTCCTCGTCGAACCCAAAGATGTCGTCGCTGATCTCGGGATACATCCTCGCGAGCTCTTCTCCGAAGAACGCAGTGAGCGAAGCCGAGTAGATCCGTCTCCGGAGCCAAGTGTACAGGCTGATGTTTTTCACGCACGAGGGTTGATTCAATGTCTCCTCGTACGACCCCAACAATCTACCGGAGAAAATTGACGTAAGCTCATTGACGGCTTCACGCCGGGCCAAGTACTTGTGGAAGACTTGTTCTTGCTGCTTTCTGCCTCCGCCGGTGTTGATGACGGAAGTGTCTTGAGGTGATACGAGTAGGCATTTGGTCAGAAGATCCTTGACAAATGTCGCTCGAGTGAGGCCCTGGGTATACGAATGCCTGAACAGATATCGCGTAGCGGCTGGGTTCGTAACAATGTGAGTCCTGCGGCCACCGATAATCATCGCATAGACGCCGTTCGGAGGGCTTAATCTCTGTCGATGGTACCATCGATTGGGGCTCTTTTCCAGGAAGCGCCAACTGTGGCCAATCCAGGGGATCGAATATGGTATCATTGGTGATGGTAGGAGACCATCTGTGGGAACGTTTTCGGACTGCATGCATGCTTGGTTGTACGTGATCGTTGTTAAACCCCGGGTGAAGAGGCACAACGCAGTCAGGCATGCACATATGATACCAAGAGCTATGCCGTGGAAACCAATGAGGTCTAGGAGATTTGCGTTTTTTCCCAGCATAATTTGGAGTGCCTTCGAGAGGGACGCTCGAATGGCAAGGAGAATGATGAGTACTCGTCGCTGAAAGCAGAGAGCCCGTGGCATGAGCGTACAACAACGGATCATCACTCGTCCGAACGACGATATACTTTGCATTCCTCGAACAGGGATACATGGCGTAGTGAATTCTCGGATACGAGAGGTGTTGGTTCCGGGCCCGCTCTCGCGCGCTGGCAATCCCTGCTCAAGAGCCAATCATGCGGAATCGCAGGGGAAGGAAGATGGTCTCACTCGTTGCCCGATTTGCTGACATGGAGTTATTCCCGTGTGCACGATGTCCACTGTAGTCTGCAATAAATTATTAGACTACCCATGGACAGTAGTGAACAGGGCCCAGGCCGGCTCACGGATTGATCCCGATTAGAATATCAAGCGCACAATTCTCTTCTGGGACCTCGAATTCCCAATCTGCGAGCCCGCGACCAGGTCGGACGTTGTGTCCCAGCAGCTCTTGAAGTTCGAGACGATGTTGGCAAGTGCCCTGGACACCACCAGCTCAATCGATACACACGAAGACAGCGCCGGACTCCGATCGCCCGAGGAGCAGATCTCCACATCCGTCGCCCTTGAAGCGCCGGTTCTGCCCGGAAGAAGCCTTCGTGAGCCTCCCGATGGTGGTTTTCGAGCCTGGCTAGTCGTGTGTGGTTCATTTTTCGTCTGGTTCAATTCGTGGGGAGCCATCAACGGATTCGGAGTCTTCATGAGCTACTACCAACTCGAGCTCCTTCCATCATACACGACCTCCGACATAGCTTGGATAGGTTCCGTGCAGAACTTTCTCGTCCTTTTTGTCGGCTCCTTGTCCGGTCCTTTGTACGATGCTGGTTATGGGTCCTACCTGCTGGCCGTCGGCGGGCTTCTGAACGTTGTCGGAATGATGGCGTTGAGTTTCGCGAGGGACTACTACCAAGTCTTCCTGTCGCAAGGAGTTTGCGTGGGACTGGGTTGGGGCCTCATGTTCACGCCTGCTGCGTCTTTACCGGCACGGTTCTTCCGGCGGAGACTTCCACTGGCTACAGGCGTAGCGAGTGCAGGTACTGGAATTGGAGGTAAGGTGTAGCGAGAATCATGTGATTTGACTGATGGCTCACGAATTGTGGCAGGCATTGTCTATTCGGTCGTTTTCAGCCTTCTTGTAAAGCGACCTGCTTTCGGTTTTCCTCAAGCGGTGAGAGTTCTGGGGTTGTTCGTTCTCGCGACGTCTCTCTTTTCGACGATTGCGATGACCGGTGGGATGGCGCCGCCAACACGCCGCCGACAATTGATCGATTGGACTGCGCTCACGGAAGTTAGTTTCATTGCCTACCTGATCGGCGGAATCTTCACCATGATAGGCATATCGGCGCCGTATTACTACATCGACCTTTATGCCGTTGAGACTGGAATGACATCTTCTCAGCTTCGGTTCAGCGTTGTTGCTGCAATGAACGCCGGGAGCTTGTTCGGACGACTCATTGTCCCTCTTTTGGCTCTCAAGACCGGCGTCTTCAACATGTTTATCCTCTCTTACATCGCGAGTACCACGGCATGCTTTTGTCTCATTGCCGCCCGAGCTATCGGGTCGATCTTCGCGGTCGCCACGCTGTACGGCTTCGCCTCGGGAGCCATCGTAGCTCTTAGTCCGGTAAGTATGTAGATTCCGGCGAGCTCACAGCGGTCGACCTGCTAACGTCCCTGACAGGTCACCATTATCCGAATGACACCCGATCCGGAATCGATCGGTACGAGAATGGGTATGGCGTTCGCACTGCCCTCGTTTGGAGTCTTGGTAGGAAGTCCGATCTGCGGAGCGGTATTGAAGGAGACGGGAAGTTTTACAGGTAAGAGAATGTTTGTCTGCCCGCAAAGTACTAGACTGACTCTAGAGCTCAGCCGTGTGGCTGCTTAGCGGTGCTTGCCTCGTTGTTGGTACCGCTTGTATGACAGGATGCCGAATCGCACGGACCGGCCTTGTGTTCTGCAAGACAATCTAGCGCCTGACGAACGGCTTTCCGTACATCGGGAGTGAAGATGCCTGAAACTCTGCGGTCTCGGACGGGGCGGTCAGTTCCAGCGACCTCCGAAGCGGCACCGACGGGTGACGGTCCGTCAATGTTGAGGAAAAGCTCCCCATCCTTCTTCGCCTCTTCTTTGCGTGGACCAATATTCTAGCTTGCCTTCGGTGCATACGTGCGTACGCAAGATTTGATCTCACCAACCAGAACAAGCTCCCCTGGACAAAGACCTTGCAGCACCAGCTCCGAGACATCCGGGTTACCGACAGAGTTCCCATCGAATGTGCGAAGTAGGTCCGCTATTAGATTAGTCTGCGTGCCGTCGTAGAAGATGAGACCCATATATGACGCCGAATCGGTGGCTTCGCGGTGGTATCGGTAGAATTTTTCGGAGAAGGGAAGTGCGATCCACTCTTCTTCGAAGAAAGCCTGTGAATTTCTCGGCGAGACGGCGTTGTTCTCTGTGCCCGTTGATGGTCAACCACTGCGCTGCCCTCGCCGCCTCGATTCAGTCGGTGTGTCTGTCCGATTTGATATGAGATGGATCCTGTAGTCATGCGATGTCCGCTACCTCCTTCTCCGTCGCTTTGAGTTTCCGCCTTCCTTCTACTACCTCCTTCCTTCCTTTATTATTTATTACCTCTTCTGGATTAGTTTAGTATGGAGGAGGTTGGTAGGCTTTCTCAAAGCGCCTAAGGACAAAGTAGTTACTTCGGTCGTTTTGTTCTTACGAGCTTTGGTAAGGGAATTAATATAGTCAAAAACAGCTCCACTACTACAATAGGTATGGACTATCGCGAAAAAGCTGTTCTGGGGATGCATACGATTGACATATATGAACAATTTAATAGTTAATAAATACAGAAATGCGATATCTATAGAAGGTCTTCTATTATACAAATTTCACATTTTCAGCCTACCTCCGAAGTGCATACTAAGACGACGACGTGCAACATGTAGACCACATTCCGACAATGTAGCCTAGGCAAACATTGCACGTAGAAACACCTCTAAGTGTCGCTATTACGCTGCGGCGTTATGCGGCCGTTCTATAGATGTCTCTAAGCTAGCCCTAAATCTAGCCTAAATGTATACCGAATAACGACGACGAGGTATTGTAACCTGCGAAATAATGCTAGTCGATAGTAGTAGTGCCTACATGTCGATTGCGTATGTCGTAGATGTATCCGGATAGCCGTCCACTACATTACGACGGATTCGTACCTATTCTATACGCCGGCAAGAAGATCTATCCTATTCTATACGCTAGCAATAAGATCTATCCTATTCTATACGCTAGCAATAAGATCCCGTTATTTTCTGTACGAGGCTACACTAAATTAGCCGTGGGCATCGTCTATCGAACGCGCTCGTATATGTTCTAGGTGTTATAGGGCTAGATCTAGAACGTCCGATAGCAACGGCATTTTTACGTCTAGGTCCACGTCCACATTTACTAACACTAACCCGGAGAATAATTAATCCGGCCGTCCAGTCCTACGTAACGTACGTAGGTAGGAAGCCGTTCCCGTTAGCCGTGTACGATAACTAATCCACTCCGTTTGCTTCCCCTCTACCTCGAATGTTCTATCTCTTTTAGCATTTAACAACAACCTCTACGCACCTATTCTATACGCACCCTCTATCGAGCGCACCTACTCTATACGTACCCTCTAGTAGAGCGCACCTATTCTGTACGTAGCCCTTAAACTAACTAGTTATTAGATACCTACCTAACCTCCCGAGAGATCGACAAATCGACATCTACGCATCTACCGACTACGTCTACGTCCGCTATAGCGCTACCTATAGGCTCTAAGAAGCAGCGGGCTAAGGTAAAGAAAACCGAGAAGAAGAATCGCGCCGAGGCGGTAAAGAAGGGAAAGGCGCAATAGAAGCATGCTAAAGCAATGCTACTAGGGCGCAAGGCTATCGATCGCATAGAGCTAGCGTGGAGCGAAGGGTTAAGAGAGAGCATTAAGCTGCTAAAAGAGGATAAGAAGACGGATGCGGGAAAGGTAACCTGGACATAACACTTCGAGGATCGTCTAGCGTAGGTGCCGGCTATGTCGATAGAGCAGCTATAGGTCTTGGTGTAGGATACGGGTAGGTCGTTCGCAGCTATTCTATTGCACCGGAAGATTATCGAGGCTAGCTTAACTTAGTGCTTAAACATCCTTTATCTAAACAAAGGCTTTAAGCCGTCCGACCTTCAGATCGACTGCTTATATGCGGCTATCTTTGGCTTAAAGGACGTCGTAATCGCTAAGCGTACTAGTGGAGGCAAGAGTCTGGTCTTTTAGGCGTACGCGATGTTAACCGGCTTTATAGTGTTCCAGGTTATCCCGCTTAATCGACTTAGTAAGGAGCAGAAGGGCGACATAGACCGCGCAATCCGCTATCTTAGTTAGATTCAAGCGCAGTCTAGAGCAACCGAAGGAGCCCAGCCTAAGCTACTTATTAACGTCTATAACGTTACCTCCGAGAACAAGAAGTTCGAAGCCGGCATACTAGATAGGATTCGTAAAGGCGAGTACTAGTATATCTTCCTTAGCCCTAAGTAGATAGCGACTAAAGGCATACGTGCGGTTATTCGTAACTGCAGCGCTCGCATTAGTATGTTAGCTATCGATAAATTCCATCTCGTTTACAAGTAGGGTGCGCAGTTTCGTATAGAGTATAGTAAGCTAACAGCTGCTCGTCGCCTAATAAGGGACGACACGGTTATTATCGCTGCATCGGCCACTCTATCCGAAGAGACTCTCGAGAAAGCATCGGCAATAGCTGGCATCCGCACTACTAGTAATTAGCTATTCCGCACTACTGTCGTCCGTAGGAGCATCGACCGGCCGGACATAACATACATTCTCAAAAACATCCTATAAGGCGCACTTAGGGAGTCCTGGAATATGCTGTATTAGTTGCTAAAGAACGTAGTCGATAGCGAGACCGGCTTCGTAATACCCTATCGTATCGATAAGGCCCTCTACTTTATCGATAGTTACGGCTCCGTTAATAAGGCCGTCGAGCGCTTTCGGTAGTAGCTAGTAGAGATAACGAAGGATGTCTAGGATCCGACTAAGAAGTACTCCCGTACCAAGATCGGCCACAACGTCGAGAAGATCGTGTCGTTCTATACTAGCTACGTCGCGGTAAAGGATTAAGACTAGAGGTACGAGGAGTTTAAGAAGGTCGGCGCAGCGTCTAGTATCCGCATCCTTTAGGGCATACTAGTAGTCGCAATAGGCACTAACTTTCTAGACGTTAAATTCGTTATTTAGCTACGCAATTCTATTACTAAGGACATTAACGATATTATATAGCGGCTTGGCCGCGGAGGTCGCGCTCTTACTAAGCAGTCTATCGCTGTTCTATATCTGCCGTAGTACCTCGATAATCGCATACGCAACGTGCTAGAGAGTTCTAGCTACGAATCGATCCTACTACGTCGTAAGGGTACGACTGTCGATGCCGCTACTAGTACTAACTATCGTCGAGTAGAGCCGGACGTCGTTACTAGTACGCCCGTTCGCCCACTAGGGTTGGGCTATGTAGAGACTCCTACTAATAAGTTCGATAGCGATTGTAAAGGCGTAATCGACTTGGAGGAGGATCGTAACGAGGAGAACGGCGAATACGTCGATAATAATTAATCCGGCTCTAGCGACAAGGGCAAGGGCAAGCAGCTAAAGAAGTCAAAGCCGCTTCTCGACTAGACTACGCCTATAATAGCCCTCCGCGATAGCTAGCCGATAATTATCCGTCGTATTTGGAACGCCTAGCTTTACCCGATCGAGGTATAGCGACAATACTTCCGGGCCGTAATCCTCGAGTAGTATAGTAAAGACAAGAAGATGTATCTAGCTAACGCGACCGTGCTTGGAACCGAGCAATGCTATAGCTACTACAATCCAAAGCTCCTCGATATCGTTGCTATCGAACTTAACGAGGTGCCTCTTCCACCGAAGTCTAGATCGGCGCTACGAGCTAATACCCGTCTAGCCCTCGCTATTAAGGCGATAGAGTCTTGGTTTACCCGACGTGCTACGAAGCACTTTAAGGATCCGCATAGTAACCTCCGCTTTACTATCCCGTAGAGCGTACTTATTAGTAATAAGCTCCTCTAGGATATATATAATACGATAAACTATGCTTCCCTACGCGACAACGTAGAGGAGGAGGACGATGTTAAGACCTACCTTAATAGTAGTATAACAGAAGTGGAGCTAATGGAATAGGCGAAGATCTTTTGGTAGTAGCACGATGCTAGCGGTGCTAGCCGGGAGAAGCTAATTCCTTTTAAGACGCTACGCGACAAGCTTAATCGACTAGCTCTAGAAGTGAATAAGAAGTTTGACGACCGCAAGAAGGAGCTCGCTACCGCTCGTGCGAAGAAGAAGCAGCTAGCTATCGAGAAGACGCTATTACCGACTCCAGTATAGCGTACTCTCTAATAATAACGCTAGCGCTTATAGCAGTCGAATTAGCTGTTATCGACAGCTGCTATATTCGTTCGTACCGCGACTGCGAATAACCGCTAGAATAGGGAGCGCGGTAGGGAGCGCGGTAGGGTGGGTGTTATAGGTCCAGTAGGCGGTAAGAAGCGTAATACGAGCGGCATAGGACTATAGACCCTATCGTCGAAGCGACTAGACAAGCGAGTTAACCTTAAAGGCGGTCTATCTACTATAGAGCAACCTTTCGGTTCCGACATTAACATAAACGGCTAGCTAGCGGACGACTTGTTAGCCGAGGCGTGTATAACTTAAGTTAGCTACACCGGTCGCATTCGTACGCTATCTCGTGCCGTCCAAGAGGGCGCGGACTAGTATAGCGCTACACGCGAAGATCGACTCGTTTCTAGTCCTACTACTACCCTAATCCCCACTCCTGTCGCCTCTCCAGTTATCTAGCCTAGTCTAGCTACTGTTACTACTACTGTTTAATCCGCTAGCCCTATCGCTAGCCTAACCGGACGCCTAGTCCGAGAGCGCACTCTATCGCGTGCCGTGCTCGAAGGAGCAACTTAGTATAGCAACCTATCGGCCGGTCGCATAGGTAGTCTATTAGGCAGTCCGTCTCGTAAGCGTAGTAGTCGTCGCTAAGTCTAACAAGGTGGAGGAGGTTTAAGGAGTCGCTAAGGAGGTTTGAGGAGGTTTAAGGAGTCGCTAAGATTTATCGTAGCCCTAATTCGGCGTAGGGGATAGTCTGGAGGATAGTAGAAAGTTCCTATTCTATACGCAGCCTTATAATTCGATCTCGCTATAGTCGTATAAGTAGTAGCGTCGCAAAAGTTATGCAATCGAATTGTTAAGTCTAGTCCAGTCCCGTGTCGTGTATATCGTAATGTCGTGTATGTTGCAGATCGCGATGTTAATCCGGAGGTCGATGCTATAGTAGTATATAGGAAGGAAGCGACAGCGGCAATATCCGACGCGAGTACTTTCAAGCACGCCTTTATAACTTCCTCTCGAGTATACAACACCCTTAGTTAACCTTCTACAACGTGCAGCGATGCGACAAAGTACACCGACTATAGACTACATAGCGACCGAACTGGAACTTCTAGAACCTCCGCTAATAGCGAAACCTCCGAGTCGAATTCTATACGGGCGCGTATAGAATAGGATCTTCTTGCTAGCGTATAGAATAGGCCCATCGACATCTACTCCGGACACTTCTATTAGTCGGCTATTTGCCTTAGTAACTACTAGCGAGCTACACACGTCCTATCGGAATCGAGGAGAAAGAGGAAGCTACTCGAAAGGAGCTAATCTAGGTAGTCTTAAGACGATAGAGAGCCGATCGGTGCACACGAAGACTTGAGGAAGAAGCGACTGCATTAATTAAGGGACGGACTAGTCTACTTGTATAGCTTGCCGTCGTAGATATAGCGAGCATAGCGCTTTATATTAGTTATCTTCGCTATATCCTCCGTATACCGCCGACATATCGCGAAGCCTATCTCCTTATAGCGAGCACATCGCGGAGCGATTACTCTATCCCCAGTCTCCTCGATTCGAGCTATATGCACTAAAGACTTCTTACGAGCATCCTTCGTGCGATCCTAGGTCTAGAAGGATGTTAGCTTCGGAGTGGATCCTTCGGAGTTAATTAAAGAGCTGGATTAAACATACCGCCGGCGCAACGGACAACCTATAGTATACCTACTTCGTAGTGTTCTGTAGCTAATATAGGGTAGTGCCTTTGTTGCGGCTACTAGCCTTCGGTCTACGTTTGCTTAGGGTCGGAGTCGGAGTCGGAGCTAGTGCTAGTGCTAGTGTTGTTGTTAGTGCCGGAGCACGCGGAGTGTCTTCCTCTTCCTCTTCCTTATCTAAGGGCACGACAAACTCGAAAGGGTCGGAGGAGGGTAGTAGGCTACGGCAGCGGCGAAGAGTAGGACGGCGTAGAGAAGAAAGACGGCTAGTAGCCGGAGTAGGAGCTCTTGGTAGTGCTAGTGCTAGTAATAGCGAAGGCAGAGAAGGGCGCTAAGCAGGTCCAGCACGCGGAGCTTCTTAATCGGCATATATAGCTACATCGTCTAGTAATGCATCTATGTCGATGTCTTTAAAGGGAGGAGAAGGGCGCGACATCTTGCTTAGTGTTAGTAATAGCGGCGAAGGCGAGCTCGTGTTGTTAGTGCGTAACAGAACGAGAAGAAAAGGAAGATAGTAGATGCGGAATAATACATGCCGCCGTAGCAATTCCATCGTATTGTAGTCGAATTCTCTACTATTGTCGACGACTAGACGGTATCTAGAGCGATCGCTATTAAATCTTCGTATTGTCGAGGAGAATTACTAGCTCTGGGCTGGGAAATTAATATAATAATACGCTAATTAATTCCGTAATACGCTAGTTAATTCCGTAATACGCTAATTTCGCGTATTATAGAATTAATCCCTAATATTAGCTAGACAACCGGTCGCTGCGTCGATATTACCTACTGCATACCGGAGATGTCCTTCTGCTCGTAACATTACCTGCTGCATACCGGAGATGTCCTTCTACTCGTAACATTACCTACTACTACATACCGGAGATGTCCCTCTGCTCGTAATTCGAATAGCTGCTCCCGTGGCGAAGAACGATCGCGAATAGCCTTAAATCGTCGAATGCCGCACTTAAACTCGCCTGCTTATTAGCTTATCAAATACCTGCAACAAATGCATAGTTACCTAACTGCCTCGGACCTTACCGTCGCCGCCGCCCTATACCGCCCTATACCGCTACCGCCGCTACACCTTTACACCTTTATATACTATTGTTCCTTAACGCGGGCATCTAATCGTTAACTAGCTAGCTACTAGAAGACGGCATAGCTTAATAGTAGTGCGTATAAATAAATGCCCGTTTATCGTATCGATATACCTTATTTACCTTGGGACGGGTAAATAGCTATGTTTATTAGGACTAGTATTAGCCTGAATAACCCGGCCTCGCTTCCATGTTTCATGGGTTTAGTGTTAGCCTAAATAACCCGGCCTCGCCTATTAGGGACTTTTCGCTTACCGTAGGTAAATAGGGGAAGCTCTCGGATGCTACTAAACATCTGTTAGCAGGATCCATTTATTTACTTCGCTCTTAACTAAGTTGGATCCACTTTTCCGCTGTCTAATTAGGACTTAGCCCGCTAGCTTCGCTCCCGTAAGGAGTAGCTATAGTAGTTTCTATTAGTCTAGCACTAGCCCGCTCTAGTCCGCTTAGTCCGCTCTAGTCCGCTTACTTATTTACTTTACTTCAGTCCTTCTAATGTGCGATACTCGTAGTACTGGACCCCCTCGGGGAAATTGTTAACTAAGCTACCCTTAATCCGGTTCGACCGGAAATGTGTACTAGAACTTAGTAAAAGGGACATGTGTATTCGTGCGCTAACTGTTATACCGGTTATAAGAAAGCAAACCTTCGGGTTTCTGCAACCTGCTCTAAAGGCAGGGGAGTCTTTTGCTCCACTACTAGCCTTTAGACTTTATCGTTTTTAGACTTTATCGTTTTTGGACTTTATCGTTTTTGGACTTTATCGTTTTTGGACTTTATCGTTTTGGACTTCGAGCTAGTAGACTTTATCCTTTGGGCTATTAGACTTCGAGCTAGTAGACTTTATCCTTTAAGTAGGTGGACTTTTAGCCTTTTAGACTTCGTCGTTTTCCTAAAGGTAGTAGACTCTACGACCGTAGACAACGAGCATTATAAAGAGAGACTAGAAACTTTAGATTACGAAGGAGACACTAGACAATGCAACAAAGCCGCAATCTTAATCTTAATTTATCTCGTTCTACCGCCCGAAGGCACTTATACACACTACTCTAGGTACTTACGGAAGCGGCAAGCACCGTAGGTGTTCTTCTTACTAAACAATCTATTAAAATCGCCGCGCGCCCTCCTCGTATACTTGGCGCACGGAGTGCCCTTATCCCGGCATGCCTTGCAAGGTGCCGCCTCCGGCGCACCGGCATCCGTCTCGTAAATACGTCTAACATACGTTAACCGACGTAAGTTGTTCTTCTATATTTGGGTTGCCCTATCTTACTACTATATAGCCCACTCCGCCGTAGAGGGCACCGCTTCCTCGTAGAAGGCGCTAGGCGCCGGCGCCGGTAGGCGGTATTTAGTCCGTAGACTAGTCGGACCCTTACGAGGGGAGGTAGTAGAGAGGGCGGAGAGGAGAGTATCGGAGGCGGAGGCGGTAGCGGTAGCGGTAGAGGAGGAGGTAGTAGTAGTAGTAGTAGTAGCCGGGCTACATCGTAATGTTAGTTATTGTTTAGCAAGGTTTAGTAAGGTTTAGTAAGGCTGTAGACCTTAGGCTTATAGGTTGTACTACTTAGGCGAAGCCGACTAAGTTAGCTCGCGCTCTAGCGAGGAGGGAGGAGAGGGAGAAGGAGCCGGAGAGAAGAAGAGAGGCATACTAGCCTCGTTGTCGTCGTTATTGTCGTCGTCGTGCTACTACTGTTGTTATAGCTACTACTAGACGAGGATAAGAGGGGCGCGACGCGGAGCGTTAAGTATACGCTAGCGTTAGCGGAGGGAGGCGAGGGCGCCGGCGGCCGAAGGCAGTTTCTTCTTAATAACCTTCGTAATCTTAATAGTGCGGTTACGCGGCAGAGGACGAGAGGGCGCGGCGAAGCCGGGAGTAGAAGGCTAGATAATGCTCGAGGTATTACGCTAGCGGAGTGAGATACCGAAGCTAAGGCACGACATAGCGGAGGCGGCGGCGGTAATAATAATAATTAAAAAGAAGAAGAAAAGAAACGGCAAGACAGGAGGAACAGCGTGCGGTGTAGTAGTAGTAGTGCTGCTGCTGCTTATGCTATTGTTGCTACGAGGAAGAGAGAATAACAAACGACAATAAAGGGTTTTTATTAGCTGCTCTACGAAAATCTTGTATTGTCGACAACCGCTATAATATCTCTTACATTACCAACTTTACCCTCGACAATAGCATCTAACAATACACCCGCGTATAGAAAAGGACATTTACTTATTTAGCTAAGTACAGAATAGGCCGACCGGATTAGCATGCTCTTATCTTTAGCAGCTCGTACGCGCGTATAGAAAAGGAGCTTACTCGTTTAGCTAGATTAGCATGCCCTTAATTAGCATGCCCTCGATTAGCACTTACTCGCCGGTTATGCCCTTAATCCACCCCGGTTATGTCCACCGTATGCGCCTATGCATACATTACTACGTGCTAGTCGATCGTATAGAATCCGTTATTGTCCTCCGTTATAGGGCTAGGGTTTCCAAGATCGTTACCTCTAGCGCGGAGGACATTGTCCGCTCTATTAAGTGCGTTTAGCCTAGCAACTACGGTATCGTTCGAGCTGTTCGTAATGCGATTAGCGAACTGCATGTTAGCGGCATTAAAGGTATCGAGTCTCGCCCTTATCCGCTCGATTCCCAGCTACATAACATCGTCTAATACGCCTATACTAGTGTCGACTAGCACAGTCTGTCGAACCGTGAGCCTAGCTACGAGGACCTTCTCGGCTAAGGTGTAGACGTCGACGAGGGTGTTCTTAGCCGTGTAGTAGTTAGTACCCTCCGTGCTAATGCCCTGCTCTATAGTGCGGCGACCTTAACGGGCAGCTTTACGGTTTAGAGCCTTGCGCTAAATCGTAGCGTGGACATTATAAGTCGAGTTGCTAATGCTACGGAAGCCTTCTTTGTACGCGAGGTTCTTAAGCTCCTACTGCTTATCGGCACCGACACCCTTACTAGTCTTCCCTAAGAGGTTAACTACCTAGGTAGCTATAATCGCACGCTTTATCTCTAGTGTACTAGCCTTCAACAACTAGCGTAGGTAGATTATCTAATTGCTGTAGTTCCAACGCTTAGTACTAAGGAATAAAGGGATTAGGTAATTAATTATCCTCTCGAGGTAACCGATGTCTATCTTGCGAATCGCTATCTTAATAGTTAAGAAGTCCTTAATCGACTGGAGCATACGATATATAGTCGTAAAGGCGGGATCCTGGACGCCTTTACCTATATACGCCTAAGCTAAGAAGACTTTCTATTAGATATTGCGCACGGCGTTGAAGTATTGCTCTGGCTTTATCTTAGCGATAGCAACCTTGACGGCATCGAGTAGAGTGCGCTTCCGGTTCGCCTTGCTCGCGAAATCCAACAGCTTTATGTCGATTAGCTCCTACTCGAAGAGTCCGGTTACACGCCTATCGAAGGACTTAAACAGTAGGTTCTAGTGCTCGAAATACTTGGGCTTAGTGTCGCTAACTCCCTTAACATAAGGGAAGGTCGATGCATCGCCGGTAATTAAATAGGCCAGAGTCTCCTTCTTAGTATTAGTCGAGTAGTGGGTAGCTAGGAGCGTGTACGACTAATTTATAGCAATGTGCAGCTAGCCGGGGTTAGGCACGAACTATACGAACTTGTCGTAGTCGTCGGTGTTCTCCACGCTCTCGCGGCTAACTAAGAGGAGTCGAGCAATCGTTATCTAATCGCTATAGATAATTATTAGGGACTTCTTAAACCGACTAGGCTTAAACTTCATTGCCTTCTTAAAGATGTCCTCGAGGACTCTATACGTACCGGCAATGGATCCCTTATTATTAAATAAGATAGGGCTATAGAAGATCTTCTAGCCACCCGGCTTAGTCGCAACGATATTAAGGGTCGGCTATAGGAACCGGCACTTTAGGGTGCCCTCCGACAGATCCAGTCTATTCCAATCGTCGTACTTGGAGAAGTCGAAGTTCTTATTAGTGCTCGGGCTAGAACTCTAGCTCTAGCTCCCGCTATCGCTATCGCTAAACACCTGCTTTAACTCCTGCTTAAAAACTATGCCGAGCGTGCGATTAATGTGGAAGCAGCTTATAGCCTCCTTGTCCTAGTCCTTTAAGATATTCTAGATAATGTCCTCGGCGTTAAGTGGCACCTTGTAGTCTAGCATGTCCTGGGTTAGTCCGCTCTCGGGAATGTACTTACACTCGGCCGTGTACTAAGTCGTTATATTAAGTAGCTCGGTGCTACTACTAGTAGTCTTAACTACGCTAGCGTTAACTATCTAGACGAGGTTGTTGTACGTAAAGAAGATCTAACGGTTTATCTTTCCGAAGAGACGACAAGCCTTTATCTACTCCTCGGCGTTCTTCTTTATTAGTCGCTAGATGCTACGGTAGGATATCGATACGCCTATATTAGATAGGACGTCGACGACACGGCGAGGTACGTTACTTGTTACCTATAATAGAAGTTAGCAGTGTTCGCACGCATCCTCGACTCGAATTAACTTACTAAGAACAATCCAATCGCCTTCGGAAACTAAGAGGTACCGACTAGGGCGATCGAGCGATAGAGGATTGCAACTACCGTACCTAAATACTTCCGCATGCTGTCTTGGACATCCTTCCCTCCCTGAAACTCTACGATATCGCCTACTAGCACGATCCGGTTAGGCATAAGCGCGCGCATGAACTTGTCGAAGGTTAGTGCGGTCGTAGCTATAACGCTCTCTATTTCCTTAATGTCTATCGGCTCTATGCTCTTGGCTAGGTCGTACTTGTCGAAGAACTTCTTGCCGATTAGCCTCTTTAACTTAGTACGGACCTTACGAACGCTAACGAACATCTCGCGGCTAAAGGTCTTCTACGTGCCTCGAATGCGGCGCCGGTAAGTCTAATTGCTAGGCTTACTACACTAGGTCTTAAGGAATTAAGGTGGTGTTAGCTTAGCGTTCTTAAGCAACTTAAAGATTGCCTTTATCTTCTATACTTAGGTCGTACGGGCTGCGCGTTTGTAGCTAGCGGCTCCTCTACCTCTACCGGCTATAGAGACTGCTAGTGCTTTATCGTCGCTGCTCTAAACCTACGTAGCAAGGCTAGAAGGGCGACGAGAGGATGTGCCGGTCTCGGGACGTTAACTACTAGATCTACGAGGAGCGGACGTATTAGACTTACGGCGGTCCTTACGCTAGTCGCCGCGGCGAAGAGATAGTAACTCGTTATCGTTATTATTACTAAACGCGGCCTCTTCGTCTAATAGTAAGTAGTCGCTCGCCTTACTAGCTTTCTCCTCCTCCTCTAGCTTATTACCGCTAAGCTTATCGTCCTCGGCGCCGAAGTCCTCGTCTATGCTACTATCGCTATTACTACCGATAGAGATAAAGTCTACCTTGTCCGACTCCGTCTCCTAATCCTCTTCTTCCTTACTAGGCTCTTCCTTACTAGGCTCTTCCTTACTAGGCTCTTCCTTACTAGGCTCTTCCTTACTAGGCGTGCCTTACGCTACTCCCTAACCGATACCGGGCTCCTCGATATCTTTAGTGTTAAGATCTAACAACGCACTGCTTAGCTTAGGAACTCCGTATGCGGGCGTTATAGCTAATGCGGATGCGGATGCGCTAGTAGACTGCGCCGGCAGGTTCTTAACTGTTGGAAGTTCGGTTCCTCCTTCTTCTTCGCTCTCTAGATCGCCTATACCGCCTATACGAGTGTCTATTATAGTAGCTATCTACGTGTATACAGACTAGGAGGCTCGAGTGTTTGGGCGCGTACAGAATAGGAGCTAGATAAGCGAGCTGGATAAGCGAGCTAGATAAGCGAGCTAGATAAGCGAGCTAGATAAGCGAGCTAGATAAGCGAGCTAGATAATCGAGCTAGATAATCGAGCTAGATAATCGAGCTGGATAATCGAGCTAGATAATCGAGCTAGATAATCGAGCTGGATAATCGAGCTGGATAATCGAGCTGGATAATCGAGCTAGATAATCGAGCTAGATAATCGAGCTAGATAATCGAGCTGGATAAGCGAGCTAGATAATCGTGTTACGTAGGATAATTGCGTAGAGGCCTAAGCGATGCTTTCGGGGCTAATCTAGTTAGTTCGGCTGCGTATAGAATAGGAGGCTCGAGTAATAGGTGCGTATAGAATAGGCGCTGGATAATTGCGCTAGATAACTACGCTGGACGGTTGTATAGAGCCTTCGATTACTTCCAAAGACTAGCTAGTATCTCGTTAGTTTAGCTGCGTATAGAATAGGTGGATGCGTATAGAATAGGTGGGTACGTATAGGATAGGTAGGCTCGATAAATATAGACTAAGCACGATAGGCTTTACGTAGTAAGTCGCGCGATCGATGTTAGTGTTTGTAGGTTAGAGAAGGTAGCAGAAGAGTCGGTAAAAGAGTTAGTAGAAGAAATGCAGAGAGGCTACTTGTAGGGGCTAGATCGGGAAGTCTTAGTATGTTAGTAAATAGACGATTTGCCCTATAGCTAGGCGCAACACGAACAACACCCTTACACGCTTAATTAAGGAAGCTATTCGACTCGTTAGCTCTCGCTCTACAAGCGCATATAGATATCAAGAGAATCTATTTTTTGAGGTTTAGTAGCTCTACTAGCGGTTACCTGTCGAAAGCCGGCTAGGCAAAACCGGATTTCGTTTCCATTAATATCTTAACAACACAACGTCGCACTATTATGATTTTTACATTGCCGTTGTCGCAATTACCTACTCTACAAGCCCACGTTGTCGGCATTAAATTCGAGCCATGTGTTAAGAAGTTGGCTATCTCGTAAGACCAAAACAGCCGAAGTAACTGCTTTGTCCTCAGACCCTTCGGTCGCCAAGGCGAGGAATTTCAATTAACACTAATCAATTCCATCAAAATTTGATTCAATGACGTAAGCCTCCCAGCGACATACGAAGGTTCTGATGGGAGATAGCGATGTCCGGCCATGATCGTCGACAAGGTTGTGCGAAAAGGGCTCGGACCGAAGCGATTCCTGACCCTAGCGCAGATCTCACACCCCTTGTTCGTCAACGTCGGCTGCATTCTGACGAGCTGGTCCATCAACTTCCGAGCAGAAACTTCTCTACCCGCATATCTCGATCTCACTGGCCACATGGCTGACCCGCCGAGGCCCTGACAGCGGCGATTTGCATACATTGGGATGCGAGGTGAGCAGTGACGACGTTCGACGACCTTGGCTTGCGACGACATTGTCCAATTCATAGACGACAGGACGCTCGCAAGCTTGCCAACGAATGCTTCAAAGGCGGGAAGCAATGCATCTACAAGGGTGCTTTCGCTCGAGTCTTGGAAGTCTTTATGCTATCTGCGGACAATTCGAAGCAATGGACCCATTTCCGCCACCGTGAACAGATCTGAAATAATCCTGCCTTCGATGAGCCCCATCGTAGTTTGCAAGACCGCCCCGGACGTCGCATCCCCAGCACGGAACGTTGAGTGAACGGGTCGGTTCTCCTACAAGGTGAGGATGAGTCTTGGAGTCCCCAAGCCTTGACACCTTCTCGTCCTGGAGACGTGGGGCTTGCGAGCGGAGGTCCGCGAAAGAATAATGCGATTGTGGGTCCAGTGGATCCTTCCCTGAAAGTTCATCGATGTCACGACTCACGTCTATCAACCCAATTCTCACCTACAGTCACCCTAGTCAAGCGCCCACATTTGTTTATCGGCAAGTCGCCATGGCAGGTAAGCCGTCCAACTCCGCCGGCGTCTTCTTTTCGACACTCAAAAGACAGCTCAAGCCTTCCTCCTTTCTTCCTCTTCTGCACGATCCCCTCCCAGCTCTCTCTTCAATCTTCCATCACCAACCATGGGACTTCTCAAACGCTCCGAGCATGCCAATCAGGTGGAATCCACCGGTCCCACTCCAATTGCCAACCAGAAAGTCACTTTCATCGCCGTATGGCTGGGTCTCGTGGCCTCCATCGGAGGCTTCATGTTCGGATACGTCAGCGGTCAAATCTCCGGCTTCTTCGCCATGGACGATTATGCCAGGAGGTTCGGACAGCTACAGGATGACGGATCCTACACCTTCTCGGCCGTAAGGCAGGGCTCGATCACCGGCTTCCTTTGCATCGGATGCTTGTTGGGATCCTTGATCGCCGGAAAAATCGCCGACTCGCTGGGGAGGAGACTTTCGATCTCGCTCTCGGCATTCTTTTGCTGCATCGGAACGGTTATTGAGATTTCTTCCCAGACTGTCTGGGCTCAATTCGCCATAGGCCGCATTGTGAATGGCCTGGGGATTGGATCTTTGTCCGTCTTGGTCCCAATGTATGTCGCCTTGCTCCTCTTATCCCTGTACGGCCTCTAACATGCCGCAGGTACCAATCCGAAAGCTCTCCGGCCATCATCCGCGGTGTCCTCGTCGCCTCCTACCAACTCTTCATCACCCTCGGAATCTGGACCGCCGAAATGGTCAACTATGGCACAGAGTCCAACTCGAACAGCTCTTCATGGCGCATCCCCAACGGCTTGTCCTTCTTATGGGCGCTCATTCTTGGAGGCGGAATTCTGTTCCTTCCCGAGTCTCCTCGCTACGCATACCGCAAGGGGCGAGTTGAGGAAGCCCGAGCTACCATTGCTCGCCTCGCTGGACTTGACATCGATAGTCGAGATGTGAACGATCAGATCAACGAGATCAGGGTGAAGTTAGAGGAGGAGAAAGCCGGCGCCGAGACGAAGTGGCACGAGATCTTCACTGGCCCACGGATGCTTTACCGCACGCTTCTGGGCATCACCCTCCAAGCCGGCCAGCAACTGACAGGCGCCAACTTCTTCTTCTACTACGGCACCACAATCTTCCAAGGCGTCGGCCTCGCCAACCCCTACGTCTCCCAAATCATCCTCGGCACCGTCAACGTCATCTGCACCTTCGGCGGCCTCTACGTCGTGCAAAAATGCGGTCGTCGTCCCGCGCTGATGGTCGGCGCCGCCTGGATGACCATGTGTTTCCTCGTCTACTCCTGCGTGGGTAAATACTTGCTCGAGCCGGCGACGAGTGAGGCGAGCACCAAGACGGCGGGCAATGTGTTGATTGTGTTCTCGTGCTTCTTCATCGTGGCTTTTGCGACGACGTGGGGGCCGTTGGTGTGGGCTGTCGTGGGAGAACTTTATCCGACTCGGTATCGGGCGCCGTGTATGGCGTTGGCGACGGCGAGTAATTGGCTGTGGAACTTCCTGTGAGCCTTGAACCCTCCCACCATCCTCCTGAGATCTCCTTCTGACCACGCCGCGTTCCAGAATGTCCTTCTTCACCCGCTTCATCGTCAACGAAATCTCCTACCTCTACGGCCTCGTCTTCGCCGGCTGTTGCGCAGCACTGGTCGTCATCGTCTTCTTCTTCGTCATCGAGAGCAAAGACCGCTCGCTGGAGGAGATCGACACGATGTACGTCTTGGGTGTCAACCCGATCACCAGCGCGAAGTGGGATGGCAGCAAGCCGCAGAGTGGGATGTATTCGGGCAGCGACAGTGAGAATGGAGAGGTTCCGATTGAGAGGGTCAGGACGAAGACGGTGGAGTGATTGATGAGGATGTTTGGAGGGACGTGAGAAATCCAAATGAGGCTGAGCCATCGTGGAGTGGGAATTCAGAGAGCACTGTACATGTGTGGATGGATGGCGATAGTGACGACTGATGGAGATACAAGAAGATCATTCTTACTACCACAGCTCTCCGTTTCCTCGATCATTCTCGTGGTGGTAGACCAGAAAGATCCTGCGCATGAACTTTAGTGTGCGCTCTCTGCTCCGACAAGAACCGCACGTTCACCAACGACGTCCATGCAGCGGCAAGAGAACGGCCTCTGCAAGCAGTAGAAATGAACGACAAGAGACCGGAGAGGAGCACTTACTGGGTGAGTTTGAAGACACGCAATTTCACCAACGACGACCATGCAGCATCAAGGAAAAGACAACCGCAAGCAGCAGACATGAACGACCAGAGACCAGTGAGGAGCACGAAGGTTTTTCAAAAGGATATGTTCAAAGAAGCTATGTAAAGACCGACTAAATGCTCACCTCACCACCCGCCATGTCTGCAGAAGAAGTTAGTGAAAGGAGTCAAAGGCGGTGAGGTATGTGGGATCTGACTTGCCTTTTGCGTCCTGCCTCCTCGCGGTGAGATTGCTCGTAGCCTCTCAAAGCTCTCCAGGCATGGTACTTCTGGGTTTGTTTGTTTTTCCTCGTTCGTTGTGTCTTGTTTTTCCTCGTTCGTTGTCTCTTGTTTTTCCTCGTCCGTTGTTTCTTGTTTTTCCTCGTTCGGTGTCTTGTTTTTCCTCGTTCGTTGTTTCTTGTTTTTCCTCGTTCGTTGTTTCTTGTTTTTCCTCGTTCGTTGTCTCTTGTTTTTCCTCGTTCGTTGTTTTTCCTCATGCGTTGTTTTTCCTCGTTCGTTGTTTCTTGTTTTTCCTCATGCGTTGTTCTTGTCTGTTCTTTCTGTTTTTTTTTTGTTTTTTTTTTGTTTTTTTTTGGATGGAGAATGTTGCGCTGAAGTCGTGGTGGGTTGAGGCCGCCTGTACGATATTGGTCAGTCATAGTCGGATGGGAAGGTGAAGGAGATGAAGTGAAGACGTACCCTTGCCGACGGACTATCAGGCGGTGAGATTGTTGTGATGCGGGCCGCTCAAAGCCATGTCCAAATGTTCAGGTGGCGGTCCGGTGTGGTGGTCCAATCCAGTCATGTTCCGCCGAAGAGCTCAAAGTCTCTACTTCCGTTGTTGGATGGTGATGATCGAGGGAGATGCCGACGGTGGTGATAGATAGAGGTAGCGGTCGGCGGACTGGCGAGTCCTGTTTGAGGTGGTGAGTCAGTGGCAGTATGAGGTGATGAAGCAGGGTGGTACTCACAAGTCTCCGGCGAAAGACCTAGCGTTGAGATTGTTCTTCGCAGCCTCTCAAAGCTGAGTTTCCAGTCCAGGTAGGTGTCCGGCAGGCTGCATACGCCTCGTGGAGGTTGCAAACACCTGTGTGTGTGTGTGTGTGTGTTTGGGTCATCGCTGGCGCTGGAGCGAGAGGCGTGGCGGTCGGTGACTGTCGAACCCTGTGCGCAAAGGCCGGTCAGCAATGAGGCAAAGCGAGGAGGTCAAGGCGCACGTACAAGTCTCCGGCGGTAGACCTAGCGGTGAGATTGTTCGGAGCAGTCTCTCAATGCTGAGTGTCCGTCCAGGTAGGGAAGAAGGGAAGAAACCAGTATCCGGCAGGCTGCATACGCCTCATGGAGGTTGCAACACCCGCGTGTCATCGCTGGTGCTGAAGCGAGAGGCGTGGCGGTCGGTGACTGTCGAACCCTGTGCGCAAAGGTCGGTCAGCAATGAGGCAAAGCGAGGAGGTGAGGGCGCACGTACAAGTCTCCGGCGGAAGACCTAGCGGTGAGATTGTTCTTGCAGCCTCTCCAAGCTGAGGAATTCAGTAGGTGGGGGTAGGTCCAGCATGGGGTAGTCGAGAAGCGGACGTTGGTGTCTGCAAAGTTTGTTGGAAGAAGGAAGAGAAGAGGAAGCGCGGCGTCGCGAATATTTATTCTGGCAGTGGGCGCCCAGCCCTTAGCGTGCTGAGTACAACTTCTATCATGCTGGGAAAGTTTCTTATTGTCGCAAGTCCGCTCCAACTGCGGCGCTTTCTTGCGATTGTTGTGGTAGCGGGGTTGTCATAACTGCAAGGATGGTGCTGCCGGCTGATTGGAGCGTAATCGGCGTCGTACGCGGGCGTGCAGCTTGATGCGGGACTAGCGCGTCCCGATCGGGAAGGAGCGGTCTTGGCTGAAGTGAATGACTTTGCAATGGCCGCTGAATCGAAGACATGGCTTTATCTCTACAATAGATATCAACCAGAAATTCCATCTTGCGCAATTGCCATCGGAATGGCGGTTTCGAAGCCAACATGCTGCCTTGGTCCCGAGGCTCCGTGGTGGTGTGCTACCAAGTGGCCGGGGTGGCGGGATGACGCAACGGCAGCGGAGCGAAAGAGCTTGATATGCTGGGTTACCATTCGCTCAAGCAAGTCTAAGCTAGCGGGTGTCAACCGCATTGTACATGAGGGATCGAGTTTGGTTCACGGTGAAGCGCACAGTGTTCGCACCATATAGAAGAGAAATGGTCGTTCGCAGCGACAGGGATTGAATGCATCGTTCAAGAGCTGTGCGACTCAACGCGAGAGGTTTGAGACCACGTCGTTCTCCACAGCGGTTAGTGAGACAGGAGATCTGTTCAATTTTGCTGTCTGGCATGGCTGTCGCTCAAAGACAGCCTCTTCAACCTCAGACCTCAGCCTTCGCTTCCTCCTTCTCCTCATTGTTCTTGTCCGGAAACACTGAGATCTCCTCCGATCCTTCTTCCCCACGGTTGAGCTGCACGGCGTACCTGCTCAGTGGCCCATCATTCGTCTTCTCGTCCACAGGCTCATTCGTCCCCACATAACTCTCCAGCAAAGCCTGGCCAATCTCGCCGACCTTGATCTCCAAAGATCTTGCTCCCAGTTGCTGCTCATATCCCTCTCTGGCCAGGTACTGACACAGTTCCCCGTCATCTTTCATAGTCAGCAGACAGTGGCAGATGAAGCGCAGCACGGGCTCTTTGATGTCGATGTCCTTCCGCACCTCATCGCGAAGCTCAAGGAAGAATTTGTGCGCAACGACGGCCTGCTCGCCTGGGCTGAAGGGAAAGAAGGGAATGATAGCGTTGATCCGGCCGGTGACCGCTGGAGAGTAGAGAGTCATGAAGAGCTTGCGCAGCTGTCGCCGCAACGGCTCAATCGAGACCTGGTCGATATCCTCATCTTTGCGTGTGGCAATGTGTTCTGCATGGAATTTGGCATTCGCTGTGTCGCCTTCGTTGGTCGCAAGAACCCAGATGATCTTTCGACAGTTGATTTTCGCGTTTCCGCCTGGTGGAAGATACATGCCTGCTTTCGATGTTAGCTTTGGACTGTCCAAGGTCTTGGATCATGCTCACCGCTGTCCATGACTGTGAGTAGAGCATCGCGGACTTTCTTCTCCGTCTTATCGTATTCGTCCAAGAACACGATCGCCCTCTTGTTTGCACTGCCGACGAGAAAGTTGTTCAAAGGAGAACCCAGGTCGTGACCCTGGAAGCCATGATCTGAGCCCAGTAGCGCGAATACAGTGCTTGTCTGCGCGCAGTCAATGTCGATGAAGTCCGAAGAGAGCAAGCCTCCAAGCTGGCTGGCCAACTCCGTCTTGCCATGGCCAGAGAGCCCAGCGAATACAAGCACTAGAGGCTTCTGCTTCTGCATCGCAATGTGACCGAAGATGTGGTCAATGACGAGCTTCGTTGCGATCTCTTGTCCGATGATCATATATGGAATCCGGAAGATTGGCAGAATGTGGTTGGCTTTCGAGATTTGCGCCATGCGGTCTGTCACTGGCTTCATGCGAGCAGCTCTCCAAAGACTGTATCGCATGGAGATATTGAGTGTCTCCGCCAAGACTCTCCTCCTCTTGACTGTACACCATTCAGTGGAGGGTGTGGTTGTGAATGCAGTGGTGAGAGTGACAGGATTCGGTGTAGAGACGTAGTCTTCCCACGTCTCCCTTGGAATGACATTCGGATCAGCACCGAACGCAAGGAGAGTCTTGACGACTTCAGTGGTGTTGTCGTTGGACCACTTCGATCTCATGATGGCGAAAGCGAGGACGGGAACATCTCCAAAATCGAGAGAGGATGGGCGTATGCTGTCGTACTCCAGGAGAAGACGTAAGATCTTTGGGTCATTGCGCTGGATGGCATGTGACAGGACGAGACGATCGTTGACTTTGTTGCCAATCTCGTTGTTGACTGCTGGAGTTTCATAGTTCTGGAGATACGCTTTGATCGTCTCGAAGTCGCACTTCCGATCCAGCGAAGCAGCGAGTGTTCTAGCGTCGAATGGCGACAGCTTTTGTTGCATCAATGTGTGGTTAGAGTTGTCACTTGAAGAGCCGGGAAAGTCGACAGGTTCGACGATCAGTCTAATTGCTTTCTCCTTTGGAGCTCTTTCGGTCTCGGACGAGGCGTCTTTGGCAAGCTTCGGAAGGTCTATATCCGCCAACGTCTCGGGATCCCTTATCCTTACGGCTTGGCTGGTCGGTCCCGGCATCATACTTGTGGATCTTCGACGTTGCCCTTCGCGAGATGAGGTGCGGCCGATGAATGTATGGAGAGATACTGAATGTATTCACATCAAGCTCTGCATTCGGGGCCTTTTAAAAGTTGAGTAGCAGAACCGGGAGTTTGCTTTAACAAAGCCACAGAGTCAATGCAGTTTGCCCGAGCGACTCTGAATCATGGAAGAGCTTACGACAATTGCCGAGAGACATGACAAAGTGTTCCATATCGTCGAGATGTTTCCTCGGCATGGACCGAAGCAACATGACAAGTCCGACGCATGTTGCCCCGGAGCTTCATTTCGTGGATGTTCGTGACAACGCTCTGGGCCAAAACGTGGCTTGTGTTCTGCAAAGGTGTGGTCGGGTAGATGGAACGTGATGATGTTGAATCAGATGTAGATCGTCCCGCCAGCACAGTGAAAGACCGAGGATGTTGGGCCATGAAAATGTTGTCAGTGGTTCATGTAGAGCAGGTACGAACGTCTTGCACAAGTTGTGAAGCGGAAACTCACCTTGAGTGGTACAATTCCACGGCCGATTTCTGACCACCGAATCCCCCTTTTCGGCTCCTTGGCACTTCTCCTGATCAGTTCACGTACCAATTGAACTACCCCCAGATTTGCGCAGTCGTCAACTTCTCTTCCTCTACAGAACCCTGCACAGCGAACAGCTTCAACCGAAGAAAACATCAGCATGGCATCTCGATACGACCTCCCCTTCGATGCCGAACTGCTCGAGCAAGTTCTGGTAAGTTCTTCTGTCCCTCTTCATCACTCCGCGCACATGTTAACGTCTGTCTCTCAGGACCGCAAGCCCGCCACCTCACCGAACGATGACATGACCACAGCTGAGACTCTCGCCTGGCTCCGCTCCGACTCCGTTCTTCCCTGGCTGCAACTTTTCAAGACGCACATCTTCGACGACCGAAATATGCGCTTCTGGCTCGAAGGCGGCTGCTCTACAGATATTCAGCACTCCTCGGACACAATCGACTCACTCGTCTGCATGTGTCTAAGTCCGACAAGCGCAAACCCGGAACAAGACATCTCCACAACCGACGGCTTTGAGGCTGCCGCTTGGATTGCGCTGCGCTTGGTGCTTGAAGATGAGAAGTCCGAAGACTCTCCGTTCTACGGACTGCCGAAACTGGGCGAGGTACACTGGTGCGTCAATGTAGCAGTGCGCCTATTAGTCACTGGTTTTTGCAATCTGCACGAGAGGCAGAATGGTTACTTTGCGAAGTTGCTTGGAAAGCCAAAGATGATCAGGGATGTCAAGTACCAAAAGAGGATCATGACAGTCAAGAACAAGCCAGTGACGAGGGACAGCGAAAGGCATGGTTCGCATGCCTACAAATTTGTCAAAGATGTAGGAGGACCGGATGATATGGAGGTCGGTCAGGAATCAGAGAACAGTGAAGCGTTCGAGGAGGATGATTTGGCGTCCAACGAGGATGAAACACAATGCGACGACGAGGAAGACATACAGTCCGACGAGGATGATGCGCAGTCAAGCAAGGACAACATTGAACCCGTGGAAGACTACCCAGAGTCTCAAGATCATGACATGTTTCTGGGTGGTGGGGAACTTGACATCATGAATTTCATGAACGACGGTCAAAAATTGGAGGCTGCGCACAATACGGTCATCACCGAGGTCGGAGCGGTGCATGTTCCGCAGCTCACGATGGAGGAGATGCTGAGCTGGGTAGACAAGACGGACGCTGGTCAGACTCAGCAAGAGGATGTGGTCCTTTGAGAAGTCCTCGAGAGGACTTCTCGGTCAAGAAGCAAGGCAGCTGGACGCAATGTGATTGAAGGGACGCATAAGCGAGCTGACGGCCAAGGGCAGGGTCTTGACCGCTGAGACGGAGACGCTAGATCAAGTGCGATGTTATCGGGGTCCGTAGATAGAAGTGATAGGTGAGGTCCACCTCGTCATCGCGAGGTGAGCCAGGGCTTCGCGAGCTTCTGATGTTGCGCCAATTCAAGCAAACAAAAGTTTACTGCGGGCACAGCGAAAGTTCAAAACTGTGAAGTGAAGGGGATTCCCCCAACCAAAAGCGGAGGTAGATCCCTCGTTTCTGGCGTCCGGTTCAAATCTGCTGTGTGTGAGGATCATTCACGACCACCTCAAACTTCGCTAGCGCCTCCGGGTTGGCGCGCTTCTCGCACGTGCGTTGGGAGTGGGCGTTCGGTCCCGGACCATCTCTCTCGCCAAACCTTCACCTCCTTTAAACGCCATCTTGACCTTTAATTCTTTCTCCAAACACCAAGTACCGAGGTCGCTCGGCCACGAAATTGATACATCGCCGCAGCGCCGCATCACCTCAACATTGCATCACCTCACCGGTGCATGGCTGCGCCCTCCAAGATGTCGCATCTCTCATCACCGCCGGGCTCCTGCGCAGAGAATGGCATTCTGATCCCAAGCAGCCCATCCGACGACACCTCCGTCACCGCGAACGAGACGAACACCTCCGCAGCACTTCCTTCATCAACTCTCCAAGCTCAGGAAGACGACATGAAAGATATCCTGCCAACAACACAGGCGAAACTTCCCGATTCTTCATCTTCACCGCTTCTTGATCTGTCTCAGTACGATCTTCCCAAGCACAGCATGATCAAGGTCGCTCGTAAGGGGGCGCCGAAGTCACCAGTGCCCGAGTCGGACTTGAAACTAAATCCCAGTCCCGAGTCACGGCATCAATTTGAGCCAGCGGTGCCAGCCCGTGGTCTTCGTCGGATCACAGTTCCTCGCAAGAGTGTGCGCCAGCCACCGGCATCTGTTTCAGACGACAACACCAAGCGCAGCATCAGCAGTGTACCAGCGGTCCACCTTCCACCCGTCCGCCACAAGCGGCGCATTCAAGTTGCTCGCAAGAGTGCGCCAGGACCACCAATCCCTGATCCGAACGAGGACTCCGAGCGCAGTCCTTCTCCTGAGCCAGAACTTCATCACGCACCTACTCGCCGTTTTCGCACCACCCAAGTGGCTAGGAAGTCTGCGCCGAAGCCTGTGGTTCCAAGCATGGGGAAGACCACTGATGCTGCGCCGAATCGATCCACTTCTTACGAGAAATACATCTTCGCCGATGCGATTCCAGACCTTGCTCCAAAGCAGCGCACGATTGAAAAGAACGAGATCCTCGACTCCGAAGCAGACATTTCCTTCAACGCCGAGGTGTCCCCGACCACTGCGAAGCCTGCGATCCTGTTCTCGGACCTCGTTGGTGATGGCTCTTGGACATTCCCGCCGGCACAAGAGGGCGAGAAGTCTTGGAGATCTCCGCAGACGAAAGATGTGGATGACGTCCAGCAAACCAAGTCCTCTCAAATCGTGGTGCCGTCCAAGCGCAGGAACATGAGCATCGAATCAATGCTTGCTACGCAGCCGAACGCCAACCTCGAGCAAACTGCGATGGCGCGTGCACTTGTTTCGTTCAGTGAAGAACATCCAAGCAAGCGCTTTCGTACCGCCCCCTCACCGTCGTCAGGAGGAACAGAGGAGGGGGCTGCGGAGCCCCCAGAAGTCACATCAACTTGGCTCCCGACATACGTCCCGCACATCGACCGCTTCAGCTCCAGTCTCGCAAACAAGGACAACGACACCGACGTTCCCAACGCTCCCGAGATCGACGATACCAGCTCTCACCCCAATAACCATGATCAGAACCACAGACGAGAGCCTCAGACCCTCAGAACCGACTCACCCCCATCATCTCCGCTCTCCGATCTCGACCCCAACTTCTCTCCCGCCGCACCCCCCAGCATCAAGCCCCGACGCCGCGTCCAGCCAACTCGCATCCGCATCCCACCCACTCGTGTCCAGCCAAGTCGCGCTCAACGCCCTGCTCCGACTCACAACATGTTGAGCCAGTCCACGAACCAACCAACCCATCTTCACCACTCCTCTGCCCCGCACAACACCCTCAGCCAACCCATCCTCGCCTCCACATGCACCTCCCCAACCCTCAACTCCGACTGCAACTCCTCCGGCGACGACGACGTCCCCGCCCACGCTCCCCACAAACCTCTCCGTCCAACGTTGAAACAAACCCAAAAAGCGCTGATCGAAGTGAAACAACGCTACCGCGAAGCCTGCGGAGACTGGGAGCGGCGAAACGGAACTCTCCGCCGGGAACTCGCAGCAGCGAAGGAAGACGCGGAACTCTGGCGGAAGAAGTACAAATTCCAACTCAACGACTTGGTGGAGAAGAAAGTGAAGAAACAGGTGGAACAGGAGGTGAAGAAATTCACGGCGGAGATGCAGGCCGACGCGGAGCAGGTGCAAAAGGATATCATGGCGAATATGACCACCACCACCACCACCACCACCACCGCGCGTGGAAGGGGGAAGAAGAGCGAAGTCAGAGCGCTGTGCGCCGAAGTCAACGACGCGATGGGTAGGCTCCTACAAGTGGATCCCGGCTTCGCCGATAGGGTGGCGAGCTTGCATCCCAACGTGAAGACTGCGCTGCGGGGGTTGGTGATGAGGCAGAACGAGCAGTTCCCCGGGGTGGTTTCGAGGGGCAAGGAATTGATGATGGAGGGTCGAGGCAAGGCGACGACGCGGGATTTGCACGATGTTGCGCTTGGGACGTTGAGGAATTTGGCGGACGTGTGTGAGGGTGTGATTGGGAACTTGAGGTCGAGTAAGGGGGAGGGTGGGGTGAGTGCGATGCAGAAGGCGGCGAGGGGGAAGATTCTGTCGAATCTGGAAAAGGCGGAGAGGGAACTTGCGGAGGGGTTTGCTTCGGCAACCTCCTCCTCGGGTTCAGCGCTCGCATCCGCGCCGGCTGATCCCACTGGCGCCACTGCTGTGTCTCGCATGCCCTCCTCCTCTGTTCAGCCATCTTCCCGAGCGCAGTCTACGCAGCGCAACACCCCTGCGCCGACGAATGGGGAGCCACTCACCAGCAGTCCCGAAGCCATGGTCGCTGCGGCTATGAAGCCTGGAGCGGCGAGCGCTGTGCTGCAGAATGTGGTCAAGGAAATGAGGGGGAAGATCAAGTCGCTGAATCAGCAGTTGTATGATCAGGTGAAGGAGAGGAAGGGGGTGGAGAAGAGGTTGGCGGAGGTGGAGAGGTTGTTGAGTCGGATGCAGGTGCAGGGTGGTGGTGGTGTGCAGGGTGGCGGTGCTCAGGTGGGATGGAGAGCTCAGGGCGGAGGAGGAGGCGGGAGATAGTGCTGTGAGCTACGATCGTAGGTGAACTGATGAGTTTACGACGAGTAGGCTGAGGCGTTGATGCGGTTGTTTTCTTTCTGGTCCTAGACCAAGCTTCAACGGATGTGGGTTGGCACTGTACGAAAAGTTCTTGTTCTTGTCATCACCGTGCCAGCTCATGCTGTCCCATTGCAACATCGTGAGTGGTCGTCCGCAAGACATTGCATGGTGCATCTGCCACATTGCCTCATTGCCTCAACGATCCTCTTCGAATGGCAGTTTCCAGGATGTCGCCGAACAAGAAGCACCCTCTGCCTCGATAGGAAGACCACAGACCGCCCGTTACGAACGCCAGAGCAAATGTCTGATCACAACGAATGTGCTGATCTGTGTTCGCGATCATTGAAGATCCTGTCGTCGCTTGCTCCCTTGGCCCGTCCTTGGCGCCGTGGAAGCGGAGATTTGTCGGATTACGCAGGATCCCTCTGGAAGCATGTTCGGGCATGATATCAAGTACGACGGCAGCCGCCAAGCCATATCAAGATCTCTCCATGGCACATGAAAGACAGGCTATGGTAAGAGATGAAGTCAATTGAAGTGAAGTGAAGTCGAATGTCTGGGCTGACGGAATGCGGCTATTCGGAACTCGGGAGAGCGTGGAGCGCGGGGCGTTGCGTGATTGGCTGTTGGGCAATGGCCGCTCAACGGTCGCGCTCCTGAACTTTCCGACGGGCAAAGAAGCAAGTCGGAGCCGGAGGAAAAGTTGGACTTCCATTGTTGCTTCGTCAATACCCTCTCACCATCAACAAGCATCACCACCACCCCTCCACTCCACCCCATCGACACCCTCCTAGGGACACAACCGTACACCTCCGACACCACCTATTCACACGCACCCACACACACACACACAACCGCCAAGATGAGCGCTCCTCCTACGTCCACCGGCAGCGCGAAGCTCGACTCGATCAAGCAGAATGTCCAGGCCAACACACCCGAGAAGCTCTCCGGCCTCGCCCTCTACTCCCGCTTCGCCTTTGCCGGCGCTGTCTGCTGTTCTGTCACCCACGGTGGCCTCACTCCCGTCGATGTGTAAGTCGCAGTCACAACACCCAGAAAGAGATTGCGGAAACAAGAGCTGGACGTACCCGAGCATTCGTGACAATACACTCCACCGAGCTATCGCAATTGTCGGACAAGCTCATCACTGACACTCCATGCTCATCACAGCGTCAAGACCCGCATTCAGCTCGACCCTGCGACCTACAACCGCGGCCTGATCGGCGGCTTCCGCCAAGTCATCGCCAAAGAGGGCGCCGGCGCTCTCCTCACTGGTGCCGGCCCAACCTTCGCCGGATACTTCCTTCAGGGTGCCCTCAAGTTTGGAGGATACGAGTTCTTCAAGCAGCAGTCGATCAACCTCCTCGGCTACGAGACCGCCTCCAACAACCGCACCGCCGTCTACCTCGCCTCTTCCGCATGCGCCGAGTTTATCGCCGATATCGCCCTCTGCCCGCTCGAGGCCACCCGCATTCGTCTCGTGTCCGAGGCGGGTTTCGCGACTGGTCTCGTTTCCGGATTTAGCAAAATCTTGAAGACTGAGGGTGTTGGTGCTTTCTACTCTGGATTCGGACCAATTCTCTTCAAGCAGTACGTACATGAATCGCATCCCTCGCACAATCCACACCTCTAACGCCCCTCCACAGAGTTCCCTACACCATGGCCAAGTTCGTTGTCTACGAAAAGGTCTCCGAGCTCGCCTACCAGAAGTACTTCGACAAGGCCACCACCTCCGCCGGCATGCAAACCGTCGTCAACCTCGGCTCCGGTCTCATCGCCGGTTTCGCCGCCGCCATCGTCTCCCAGCCCGCCGACACCATGCTTTCCAAGATCAACAAGTCCAAGGGTCTCCCCGGTGAGGGCACTACCAGCCGTCTGATCAAGATCGCCAAGGAGTTGGGTCTTCGTGGATCGTACAGCGGAATTGGCGCGCGTCTTTTCATGGTCGGTACCTTGACCGCTGGACAGTTTGCGATTTACGGTGATATCAAGAAGGCTATTGGTGAGTTCATTGTGTAGATTCAGGGTGCTGTGGGATGATTTGCTAACGTTTCTGTGATTCAGGTGCCGTCGGTGGTGTCGAGATCGCAAAGTAAACGTATCGAATCTGCGAAGGCGAGCGGCGGAGGAGGAAGAAGAGCGGAAGTGACGAGTGTGACAGAAAGACAACGACCATATTCAGCACACGAGCGAGACGAGTGCGGAGGGGACCAAACAAACAGCAGATCATTTCTGTCAAGGCAGCGGATAGTGGTAGCGGAGGTTGGGCATGGCATAAGCACGTATAGAGAGACGGCAGAGAGAGCCACTTTGTCTCTTTCGACGTTTTGTACAATACTTGTTGTGTGGCATTACGGGAATCGCAGGAGCTTTCCTTACTTCTACTCTGAACGTTCGGACAGTACTGTTCTGATGTGACTGACTACCGAGCGCCGGATCATTGCAGCCTTCCCTGTAGGATTCGTCGGCCATCTGCCGCAAGACGGGAGTCGGCTCTTCTCAGCGCATGTTCGCCTGAGGCTGAAGCTGACGTAAGGCCCATCCTCTATTTCGGACGTCACCTCATCTCACGTCACGGGGACTCGCAAGTACAGTATATCCAGCTGACCGATCAGGAACTCGCATGTACTTCAGCTCGTCAGCTCGACTCGGCTAGATATCACTTCCAATCCGCCTTTCCAGCCGTATCGACGGGCTCCTGATTCTATATCCGAGGAGCACACGCCATGGAGTTTCCAAATTTGGATCTTCACACGGGGGATTTATGGCTAAACTTCATGCATGGCCCTGGCTCCACCTTTGTCACAGTGTTGCGGGTGTTGCGCAGCTGGGCTTGGCTGAGCGGTGGATTGTGACTACGCTCGGGTGATGCGTATAAGACGATAAAGATTGGCTGTAGACCTTTACTTGGGAAGAAGCGGGATCTGGAAACCCCTTCTCGGCCGACATCTCTTTGGACGGATCGCTCGTCGACTTCTTCATTTTGCCGTGGCCGAAGCCGGACGAGAGTTTGAGGACGACGTGAGAGCTCCTAACAGTACAGAGAGTAAACGACGGCTGGAGGACGTAGTGCATGAGTGTTAAATCATGGCATACAATCGACCGCCACCACCGCCCCCACCCTCTTTCCGCCCTCCACCGCCTCCACAGTCAACAGGCTATCCTCCACCCTACTCAAGTCAAAGCCGCCCTCCACCTCTCCCGCCGACTCCAGTGAACGACCTCCTCCTTCAGTCCTTCGAGTGGCACACTCCATCTCCATCCAACGGCCACTCACATTACGTCCACTTGGCAAATTTGCTACCGAGTCTGGTCGAAAACTTGGGCATAACGCATATCTGGCTGCCTCCAGGATGTAAAGCTAATGATCCGAGTGGCAAGGGAAATGGGTACGATTGTTATGATCTGTGGGATTTGGGCGAGTTTGACCAGAAGTGGAGGAGGGAGACGAAGTGGGGGAGTCGGGAGGAATTGGAGATTCTGATGGCAAAGGTGAGGGAGCTGAAGGTCGAGGTGATCTGGGATGCTGTTCTGGGGCACAAGACGGCGGGTGATGACATCGATCATGGGATGGATGGAGACGGTGTGTGGGCCGTTGAGGTCGATGCTACAGACCGCCACCGCGAACTCTGCCCTCCCAAGAAAATCCACCCCTGGCTGCACTTCAACTTCCCTGGCCGCCTCAGCTCGAACCATCCCAATCCATACTCCACTTTCCGATGGAACGCCACCCACTTCTCCGGCGTAGACTGGTGCGACCGCGAGAAGCGCAACGCTATCTTCAAACTCATCTCCGATCCCGCCACGCACCCACGACCAAACGCCTCTCAACTCCCGTTCCCCGTCCCCGGCCGCGCAGACGCCGGTCTCAACCGCCTCGCCCGCTTCGCAGGTAAAATCCTACCACCCACCCTCATCCCCGGGAACAGCAACGAGCTCCGCCGTCCGGGCAAAGGCTGGGCGGAAGACGTCGACCAAGCCAATGGTAACAACAACTACCTCATGTTCTCCTCCATCGACTACACCCACCCCGCCGTCCGCGCCGACACACTCGCTTGGAGTCGGTGGATGATCACCTCAACCGGCGTGTCCGGTTTCCGCCTCGACGCAGCACTGCACATCTCCCGCGCCTTCTTGCGGGAATTCATCCACACCTCCGTCA
This sequence comes from Zymoseptoria crescenta, assembly GCA_026122155.1. Classification (NCBI taxonomy): domain Eukaryota; kingdom Fungi; phylum Ascomycota; class Dothideomycetes; order Mycosphaerellales; family Mycosphaerellaceae; genus Zymoseptoria; species Zymoseptoria crescenta. The sequence goes on along the minus strand of JALRMM010000194.1, from coordinate 21,547 downwards.
TCGCGCACCGCGAGCAACACAACGGCAGAGATCCCTTCATCGTCGCCGAAGTCTGGACCCCTGAAGTGGCGAAACAGATCACCTTCCTCGACGGCGTCACCCCATCGCCGGATGTCCTGGTCCGGGTCTTCGATACCCCGCTGGTGAACAATTTCGCACGGATATCCGCCGACGTCACGAGTAAAAGTCCCAACGCCGACTTACGCACCATCCTCGCCAACCCCTCCGACCCGGCTCACGCCTCACTGGTCTCAATCCGACCCACTCAAGCCCTCACCTTCGTCGCGAACCACGACACCCAAGCCGGACAGAGCATGGAGACTCCCATCGCGCCGGACATGAAGTCACTCTTCTACGCCTTCATACTCCTCCGTCGAGAAGGCACGCCCTGCGTTTTCTGGGGCGACTTATACGGCACTCACGGCCCGCAACCTACCGCACCGGCATGCCAGATCCCCGTCGCGGGAGACCATACGGGTAAGACTAGGTCGATCCTCCCGACCCTCTGCCTCGCGAGACGGTGGTTCGCCTACGGCGAGCAGAGAGACTACTTTGACGAGAGTGGTTGTATCGGCTGGACGAGGCGTGGGACGTGGGATCGGGAGGGGTGTGTGGTTTTGCTGTCGTGTGTTGGCAGGGGGTGGGGGAGGAAGAGGATGTGGGTTGGGAGGAGGAGGAGCGGCGGTGGGGGGGAGAGGTGGGTGGATTTGGTGAGTGGAAGACGGGTGAGTGTGGGTGGGGATGGATGGGGTTGGTTTGAGGTTTGGGGACGGGGGGTGGGGGTTTGGGTTCGGGAGGAGGCGGAGGGGGTGGGGAGGGTTTTGGGGGCGGGGATGGAGGGGACGGGGAGGGGGTGAAGGATTTGTCGGGGAGAGATGGGGTTGAGTTGGGGGCCGGAGACGGTTGAGATTGTGAGGCGAGACTGTGATGGGTGGCCTTTCCATGCCAAAGTTCGCTTGGATCTAGGTTTTTGATTTCCGAAATAGCCTGCGTGCAGCATGTTGCACGCCTTCAGCATTCCACTTCGTAGAAGGGACAGACTCTCATGTCGTACGCGGACGCTGCTGCGTCGGGGTCTGAGTTCCCCTCCGCTTCCTGTTCTGTCGTCCACTGATTCGCCTTTCGTCCTCTCGATGTGCGAGACAAGTCTAGAAGAAGCTGGACGGATGTGTTGAACAACGCCCCTTCTCGACACACTGCGACGGTGACACAAAATCACCACGAGGCGATGCAGACTTCTTTCGGGACGTGATTGCCGCTCGGTACCCGTGTCCATGGACACTTATTGAACGGGCCGCCGGGCTTGATGACGATGGGCTACCAGATGCAGTGATGTCCAAGGTGTATAGCATCCGGAGACGACGACGACGGACCCGCCGACAAAAGAGGTCGTTGCCGGAGGACGACGGCGATTCCCAACACGACCGTGATGTCGCTGGCGTTCACATGGCCTCCATGAAAAGGTCTCTGTGACCTCGACCACGCTCAGTCAGCCAGCCCTCGCACGCCGCCTGGCCTTTTGATCCATCCTTCAAAGGTTAACCCGTCAAGGTCAACCCGTCAAGGTCAATCCGGAAAACGTCAACCCGTAAAGGAGCGGTCGACTTGTGCTCCCGTACCGTTACCTCCGTTCTGGCTTCTCGGGAGAAGCAGACGACGGTCGAAGCTTGATACTTGACGCTTTGCAATGGTCTGGGTCGCTGACGTAGCCCTTTGGGAGGACTTCCGTTTAATCAACGACCGAGCCTCAACTTCCCGACTCCGGCTTAGCACCTTCTGCTTCGGAATTGGTGTTGTAAGGACTTCCTTCTACGAAAAAGCTCAAAATTCGCACTTGCGCAGCGGATTCGAAGCTTTCGAAAGGAGCGCACCGAGAAGGAGGTAGTAGCAGCTCGCATTTCTTAAGTTGAACTTTAACATCATTCACACCTTTGTATCTTTGGCCAAATTATGCCGCTCGGTCGTTTCCAGGGTCCCGTCCCTGACCCCGTCTCCATTCCCGGGCAGAACAGTCCTGTTGAAGAAGACGTCGGCGGCAGAGGCCGGTACTTCGCTCTCTGCTGCACCAGCAAGAACACCGCTGATGCGAGTCCGAACCCGACCACACCCATCTCCACTTGACAACGTCCACCGACGTCCGCAAAAACAAGGCAGCGAACAAAGTCCTCCGAGCGCAAGAGCCTTAATTCCAATTCATGGTCGTGATCCGCGACCTCAACGACACGTACACCGAGCCCAGCCAACCCTCAGATGAGCCCTTCGATCCACCCTTCGAGGGCCAGACTGCAAGGGAGTGTTGGAAGACATTGTCCGCCATGACGGCAAAGACAAAGTCCGATCTCGACACGCAAATGTTTGCCATCCTAGACGAGAGGTCGAGCCAGGATTCCAGCGCTCTTCTCGTGCTCGTGCTCGTGCTCGAGAATGAAAATGGGACCGGGCTGGAGCCAGAGATCGAAACTGTACGGGTGGATTTGAAGCTGGTGTCGGCTATACTCGCAACCTGGTTCTCGAAGGGGGATGATATGCCGGACCTCTGGGCGGAGGCTGAACAGGCGCCTGATGGGGTCTGCAGAGAGGGTTAGAATTGTAGCTCGATTTCATTTGTCGTTGTGAGGAAGAGGATCTGAGCGCTTGGCCATGAGAGGCAGCATCGAGTTCGGATATTCTCGCAATGGATGGTGGCCGTCGAGACGGAATTGAAATCGCAGTACACAGCAGACAGAACAGTAGCAGGTTCGTGACGAAATTGGCTCGGCCGCCTTCCGCTTGTGTCCAGAAGTCATCGCGACCAAATAGCAAGCCGTCGTGTTTAGCGACGCAAGACTCACGGTCCACAAGGTGCTCCATGAATATCGTGACGCTTGAAGGGCTTCGCGATACCAGCAAAGTTGCACGACATCCGGAACACTAGGCCCGCGATGGATCCGTAACGATGTGCGACCTCTGTATCCGTCTCACGGGTGTTGCTTCTGCACGACAACTCGATGTTTCAGCCCAGGTCTGCCGTGCCCGGTGACCACAGCTGAGATGTTTTGGCAAAGTCAGACAGTAACATCATGCGCAACGAGAGTTTCACGCTGTCGCCACGCTGATCCTCTACCGTTCGAATGAAGTGACACAGCCATGCAAAACGACGGCAGAAGTGATGTTGTCATTTCAACACAGCGAACTAGAACGGTAATTCACCGACCAGCGGAGTGAAGATCGCATTATCCGGAGGCACCAACTCCTCCTTCTTCAATCCCTTCTTGACCTGATGCCGCCTCAGCCAATCCTTGGCGGCATCAAAATCATGACACTGGTGCTGCCGCTGGAAGTGAGGCAGGGCCGTGAATCCTGGATTCTCAACCCACACGTAGGGCACCACCCCGATGTCCGCCGTACACCGCAATCGTTCGCGCAGGACATCTACACAGTGATTGACGTGGGCTTTGTGGACGGGGAGACTTGCGTGGTGTTGGTCTTTGTACCATTCGCGGTTGTACCATAGGTTCTGTCGTAGGTCGTTCTGCAAGGCATGTCAGTCAAGATATCGATCGAGGATGCTCGTCAGCGGAAGATGGGTGTGTTGGCGCCGCTCACCAGACAGTGCATTTGATGCATCCACTCAAACATCGCCTTGTAGCCCGTCGCGCGGCCGTCTTCGTCGATGTGCATCACATTGTGCTTCGGGTCCAGACCGAAAGCGGCGCCTTGGTCCAGCGGTACGGCAAAGTACTCGTCTGGCGGGATTGGTTAGCGTTATGCCGCTTTCTGGGAGGATATCCTAGGCGCACGTACTGCGAAAGCCCATGTCCTCCATCCACGCGGCGTCGACGTCTGAGTCCCTTGGATCCGCGGTGTAAGGGCTCGCCGAGTAGTTGAACGGCGGGAACCATTGGAGATGCCACGAGCGATCCAGATCCGACAGCAACGACCCTTCTGCGACGATGTTAGAGCGGGCCTTGTCCTCTTGTGATGGGTAGTTTTGGACTCAGAGACGTACCACCAACACCGAGATCCCCGCAATGCGTTTCAAGGCTCCGTCGTGTGATTGCCCACGTTATCACGCTGGACGAGAGAGCGATCAATGCCCCGAGCAACAATGACAACCAGTGCTGCGAACGCTTCGGCCGGGCATGTTTGGATGTGAAGTCGTGCGAGAGAAGTCTTGCGGTCTCAATACCAGAGTCGTCTGACGACGAACATCGCCTGCTCTCCGGTTCTGATTCTTTCTTCGACAGGTCCATGGAGTTCGAGTGTTCGCCAGAACGCATGGATGGTGCAAGCCAAGTCTGAAATGTGACAGTCACACCGAGCCGAGTTCGACATCGTGGCGAAATTTCCATTCCATGCCCCGCCCACACCGCCTCGCAATCGATTGCGTGGATTGCATTATCAGTGCACCACCAAGAGGTTGACAGCCTTGCACATACGTTACATCGCGTGACGTCCCGCCGGCTTTTGCTCAGGTAGCACGCTAGTACTCCACAGGGTTCCAGATGGTTCGCCAACCCATGAGCGTTGCACTCGCTGCAGAGGGCAGGCCTGCTTCGCCCTCGTATTTCGACGTCGTGGTAGTTCGTACCCGATATTGAAGTGAGGTAGCCACGTGGGCGAACGCAACAGACGTCACCCCCAAGGGACTGAATAATCGGACCAGTCACCGCATTTTCCTGCCCAAATGACCGATCGAACGAATGTCCCTGGCGGAATAGTGCGAACTCTGATTAGATAGAAACCTCTCCCCGGTGATTGGATTGTTAATCCCGGCATGCTGACCACGAGCACCACTTCCTGAGAGACCTTGTTAATGAGCCGTAGCATACGTACGACACCTCCGCGATCTGAAGACAGCACTCTTCTCGCTCGATCGATCGTATAGTAAAGACTGCGGAGATCGGAACCGAATAGTTATGTAGCGCACACATAGAGAAGGCGCAATTGTTCGCCGACCCCATTAGAACGACTGCTCGATCGATAGGCACACCGCTCGGAATGATGTGCTCTGGGAAGCCTGCCACTGGTGGAACAAACATCTGCTATTGCGACAAGGACTTGGGCGGATGATGAAATCTCTCGCCAATGATCAACTACCGGAAGCTGACGTGTTCTTTCGCTCGCCCGCGGAGAGTCTCGTGATGATAGCAACACGGAGGAGCGGGATTGCGACGGGTTGGGAATGTTGAAGCATGCCATTGCACGTGCTCGCAAGAAGACCAGGGTCGTGATCCGAGCATATGTACCCGTGAGAGCCCACGCATCCGCCGACAACACCAACCCATGCAATCCGCCATCACCACCTGACACCTTCGTCAAGCATCATCAAGTGCAGCCAACGCAACACCACACAGCATGAAGTTCACCAACTTCCTTCTCATCTCGACGCTCGCAGCGGCGGGACTCGCCTCGCCATTGGCCCGTAGGTCTTACTTTTCCAGATCGTGCTGCCGCTCCGGAAAAGCTAACATGGCTCTAGGTCAAGAGATCTCTGAGGTCGCGTCTTCCAGGGAGAAGCGCAGCGACGAGCCACCGCGCGAAGAAGCCTACCAGCCCGCCGAGTCCAAGGAGAAGCGCAGCGACGAGCCACCGGCGGAAGAAGCCTACCAGCCCGCCGAGTCCAAGGAGAAGCGCAGCGACGAGCCACCGGCCGAAGAAGCCTACCAGCCCGCGGAGTTCAAGGAGAAGCGCAGCGACGAGCCACCGGCGGAAGAAGCCTACCAGCCCGCCGAGTCCAAGGAGAAGCGCAGCGACGAGCCACCGGCGGAAGAAGCCTACCAGCCCGCCGAGTCCGCGAAGAAGCACTGAGTGAGGCCACGACTTGTGTCTAGTCTAGTGAGAGTCACCACGATCACCGCTAGACCGTTCGCAGATATTCACGAATCGGCCGCATGCTCGGTGAAACTCTTGTAGTGCTCCAGCATGAATCCATTTGTAACCAGTTGGCATCTTCAAAGACGTTCACTTTGCGTCATGAATTGCGACGAAATCCGCGCGTATATCTGTATGGAAGGACTTTCTGGCATGTGGAAACTCCAGTGATATGCGTGATTCAGCACTAGGGAAACGGCCGTTGGGTGGCATCACATCAACACCTTGGAAAATGAATCACCCAAACCCCTAGCCTCAAGCCACTGTTCTAATCCTTTCATGTCTGACCGATTGGATCTTTGACCTTGCTTCTCAAGTTGATCTGTGATTTCCTCCATTCGTGAAAACACTCTCTTGGCGCAACTTTCTCGGAGGACCTCGGAGACTTTTTTGTGGCCGGGCGGAATGTCGCCCCAGGATTCCGTCTTGATGAACTTCATAAAGTCGTCGATGTGTTGCGCTCCGCCTTCTAGGCACAGAACTCCGGGCTTGCCGGCGAGGAGGAAGCCCGTCAAGCCAAATGATGGAGCGTGGTTGACGAGGTCGTCACGCTTTTCGCGTGTGCTGATGGATGGGAAGTAGAACCATGCTCGGACCTCAGGACGGCTGACATCGTCTGCGAGGACTGACGTCTGTTGTAAAGTGGCGAGATAATCGCAGGCTCGATTCCGAACAAGGTCAATGGCCGACAGAATGTCATCTTCAGGCAGGTCTTCTTGTAACCGCAGAGCTTGCATCTTCGTGAGCCAATCCGCCCCGACTCGCACTCTCCCGTCCAAAGGTACGTCTGCACTCACGGGTTCAACGGGAGCCAGTCGCAGCTCGAGATTCAGCGTCAGCTTCCCACCATTCTGCTCGGCGGCCGTAGGAACAGTCAACGACAGAGAAAGCGAGACTGTTGCCGGCATATTGGGTGTATTGGCAGTGTCGTCTTCGCACCAGATCCTGGCTTTCGACAGCATTGCTTCGGTTTCCGGATCCATGATCAGCTCATCGTCTGATGGATACATGGCTCGGAGGAGATCGATATTATCCAGTCGCGGCGCCACATCTTCCCGAGTGGGCAAACGTCTCGCCATGCCGTATTCTTGCAGTCGTCGAGAGGATTGTCAATGAGGGAAACTGTCTTGGTCCAGCCCGGTGGATACCTTATCTCCCTTGACGTTTCGTGATTATGTAATGGTTGGTGCCTTAGATCGTGCCTGAGCAATAAATCACTGACATGTCCGCTTGCTTTTGTTCGCTCTCAAAGCTATCAAGGCTGCAATCGCCATCAACCATACCGCAGCGCTCACAATCGCCCACGAGTGGGCTGGAGGCTCAAGGACACCAGCAGAATTGCATGAAACCATGTAGTGCTCCGGCGTGAACTTGGCTCTGAGACAGAAAGAAAAGCCTCCGTCGTCCAACTCGGTCTCGCAATAGTGGAAGCACGCATGCGATACCTTGACGGGCTTATCGTCGACGCAGCAGCCGGATATGTTCTGCAAAGGGGCCTGTCGCATTGGCTGAACTGGAAACACGATTGAACGGCTCCACAGTGAGCTCTCTAAGTAATGATTAAGGTAATTTATTAGTTTACTAACTAGCTATTAACACGAATGAAAGGTGTAATCTTTTCTCTTGCCAAGAAGTTACCTAACTATTGTTACGTAATCTTAGAAATGCAACACACCCCTTTAGCAATGGCAGAAATCTTTAGTTTCTCTAATGCTGCTATTAGTGCATTGCAAGTAGCAATATTATAAGTGTCTAAGTTAGTATTTACCTGCACTAATTATCTAACCCTATATTTGAGGTAAATTGTCCTTATTTAGTCGTTAGTGTGCTATTTTTTTGTAACATTTAGTAGTGAATTTTCGATTCCCCTAATAGTTAGGCGGATCTAGATAGATTATAAGCATTTATAAGCCCTTAGGATTAATTACTAGATTACTAAGTGTAAATACCTGCCTACTATTAGTAACTTACTAATTCCTTAATTGTAGAGTTAGTCTTAGTTTAAGAGAGCTATCTTTGCTCTTAAACCTCTCTCTCTTTTTCTTTCTATACTACTTAACAACTTCTTAATTCGAACTGCGCTCTTAAGCTCCTCTAAGCATTAGACATATAACAAGCTCCTCTAACTATTAGATATAAGCTTTCTTCCCTCCTTATAGTACTTAGAACTTCTAAAGAGTTCTTTAAGACTTCCTTACTGCTTAGTGTACAGCTTAGGTATATATCTTGTAAGCTTAAACTCTAGGATCTAGACTAACTCCTAATAGGAAATCTTTAAAATGTCTTCTACAGTCGATGCTATGCGTCGTGCTAGAGGAAATATTAAGGCTGTTATTGCTAGAAATGTTATTAGAGGCGGATCTGGCTCTAGCTCTAGAGGTAATCCTCCTAAGAAGCTAAACTATCCTAACAAGAAGCCTGCTAGCATAAGTTAGGGTAGGTATAAAAACATCTTAGACTAGATGTAGGCTGCTATCTTTAGCAAGCGCAATGCTACGATTTAGGCTAAGAACCTAAAGCTATTCTATAACAACTAGCGTAAACTAGCTAGTAATAGTATAATGCCTGCTATTATTGCTATAAGCAAAGGCCTTGGAAAAGGCTTTTAAGGCGTTAGTAACAAGCTTCTCTTCCTAGAGGATAATAGTAACGAGCTTAATGCAGTCTCTAATGCTATAGCTCGTTAGATTTTAAGGCTTCTAACTCCTCTGTCTTTCGATCCTTATACTAGACCAAATCGGATTCCTGCAATCTTTAGATCTCTATTAGAGAGCCGCGAGGATTCTACTTCTTTTCCTAGGGTCCCTTATAAGGAGGGCTATAGTACTACTAATAGTATATTCTCTAGCTGCTTTAGGGTAACTAATAGAAATAGAGAGTACCTCTTTAGCGGCTCCTATACTAACTGCCTCTACTAGAATTAGCACAACAAGTGCAGGTTCTCTAATACTAAGTCTAGCCCCTCTCGCTCTAGGGCTCGATCTGTAATACTAGCTTCTATTAACAACATACTAGCTGGAAATCGCATAGTCGAGATTAACTCTAATCGATTTATTAGTCCCTCTACTAATCTTTCTTTCGCTTCTAACACTAATGCTACTAGTCGCAATAGTAAGAGTTCTAGACAGCTTGTAGCTAACCTTAATATTAGCTTTTCCTTCCGTCGCTCTAATAACCTTTAGAGCTTTATTAGACGAGTTCGTACTGCTCTATAGGAAGTAGAGGAGATCCTAGATACTAAGGAGGCATCTCTAAAGGACTTAGATAAGGATATAGAGGACGCTTAATCTAGAATTTAGGATAACTTAGGAGCAGTTAGGAGAGTAACTAAAAAGCCTAGGAGTCGATTTCTTACTTGTTTTTTACTTGGAGCTTGCAATATTGCCTCTTAGAGGCCAAAAAGCATAGATTTTAGTATACTTTTAGAGTTTGGGAATGCAATAGGATGCTTTTAGGAAGCTTTAGGAGTAATTAGGGAGAGCAGAAGGCACTAGCACTAAAGCCTCCTCCCCTAATCTAAGAGTCTAATGTTTCTGGTTTCCTAGTTTGTCCTACCCTAATAACGAATTCTTTAATAATTTTTAAAGGTGCATAGGCAGGCTCTAGGATAATTGCCTTTGCTTCTTTAATAGATCCTTCTAAGTAGTTAACACTAGGACAAAATAAAGGTCGGCTTCTACTAAATTTCTCTTCTAGTATCTAGTGTATTATTAATTTCTGCAGCTTCTAAGAAGTTTCTCTGCTGCATTTTAAGGAAGTAAGGTTAACTAATTACCAAATCCGGTTATTGCAGAACTCTAGTATAGTAGGTCTAGAATCCGGGGAAATTTAACCTTACCTCCTGTCTAACTTTACTTCTAACTTAGCTTTCTTAGCCTTAATTGTTCTATAAAGGTCTTGTGCTGCTAAGGTCTAAGTATCTTAGTAAGTCTATCTGCTAGCATCTCTTTAGTTTAAAGCTATTAAATATTAATCCTTCCTTGCTCGTATTCTTAACGAAGCTAACACTAATAAATGTTAACATAACGAAGTTTAGTATTAAGCTTTCCTGCTTTAGACTATATAATCCTTAGAGTCTGCTTATTGTTACAGAAGAGTGTTAGTATTCTTTTATTAAGTTGTAGACTAATGTCTTAAAAGAGTCTTTGCTACTAGATTAACTCTAATCCAGCGTGTGAAGCTATAAGGAGTTCGGCTTCTGTACTAGACTTTGTTACTATACTTTGTCTGTATGCTTTCTAATTAAGAAGACCTCTAAATAGCATAAACAGCTATCCTTCTAAGGACTTTCTACTTGCTGTGTTATCTCTAAAGGAAGCATCTAACACTGCAAAGAACTTATAGTTGTGCTAGTAAGCTTAAACTTCTTCCTCCTTAGAATTAAAAGCAGAATATTTAAGATAGTACTCCTTTGTCTAAAGCAAGAACTTAATACAATGCTCTAACGCCTTGAAATAATTAGGCGTAGGATTCTAAAGAAATTAAGAAAGGACAGACACAGCCTTTGCAATGTTAGGTCGTGTCTGTATTGCCGCCTAGTTAAGAGATCCTACTCTCTTCTAGTATCCGAGGATTTAACTCTAAGAGGCTTGCACCCCTTTAGGAGCCTTAATCCCCTTAAAATTGTATAGGAGTGGAGACTTAATACGATGTCTAATCTAATTGCCTTCTTTATCTTTAACTCTAATATTAAATTTAGCAGCAATCTTCTTAAAGTATGCCTGTTAGGAGAGCTAGAGTTTTCCTTAGAGTCGGTCTCTAATTACTTTAATCCTAACAAACTACTTAAGTTAACCCAGATTATTTATATCGTACTTATTATAGAGTCTCTGCTTAAACTCCTAAGCTGCAGCTTTGTCCCTTGGATAGTACAAGAGGATAATATTATCTACATAGTAGAAAACTAGAAGCTTCTAATTATTACTAATATAGAGACAGTCTGTGTTCTGTATTAGACGAAGTCCAAGCTCTTTAAGGGTCGTACTAAAGTAACTTGCCTAAAGCATTAGAGATTCCTTTAGTCCGTATAGAGCTCTTAATAGCTTAAGTACTTTTCCTTTCTTCTTAAACCCCTCTGGGTACTAAGTATATATTGTATATAGCAACTTAGTATTTAGAAAGGCAAGTACTGCATCTAGTTGCTCTGCTTCGTACCTAAACTTTGCATAGATAGCTATTATTAGTCTAAAGACCTTAGCTGCAAGGGTTGAAGTATATGTGTTAAGTTCTATAGTCTAGAGATCTCCCCTTCTACAGATCCTTGCTTTAAACTTTGCAAGTCTTCCTTATAAGTCTGCCTTGTACTTAAAGACCTATATTAAGGCGAGGGGCTTCTTTAATGTCTGCTAAGCAGCTTCTATAGCATTAGCTTCCTTAAAAGTCCCTCTTAATATTGCTCGAGTCTACTCCTCCTAGCATACTTGTATCTATTATCTAGCAAAGCGATGCTTTAGAGCCTGTCTTATATTCTTTAGCTTAGGAGGAAGTTCTAATACTAGAGGTGCTTCTTTTCCTTTAAAAGGGTTAGCTGTTTCCTCTAGCTCTTCTAGTTAAGTTAATTTTGCTGTAGAGATTAATCGCAGTATTATACTAGAGAAGGAAAAGCTTAACTCTGCTTTAAGTCTTAAGGTATATTTCCTCTCCTATCTTGCAATCCTGCGTTTCTCTGCTCTGCTAAAGGCAATTCTCTAACGCTTGTTTAGTGTAGAGACTTGAAACTTGGGTTTAGATTCGCCTTCTAGTTTAGGTAGACTAGATTTTATAGATTGTGTTTCTAGTTCTAGTGCACTAAGCTCTTTAAGCAGCTCTCTAATAGAGGGGAGGATAATATCTATATTAATGTCTTCTCCCTAGACAGAGTCCTAAATAGTCTACTCTAAAGCTCGAGGGTAACTCTTGCTTATTAGAGGAAACTCCTTAAGTTCTCTGTCTAGCTGCAGTTCTTAGTTAAGAATCTCCTGTTAAGGAGAGTCTAGAAGTTCCTCGATCCTCTCTAGGATAGAAGGTTAACGGGGTCTTAGTACAAAATCCTGCTCTAGGTAATTAGGCTAATGCGGTTCTTATGCTAGGAGTCGCCTTAGTGCCTTTAGTACCCCTTCTTCTTTAAGAGTATTAAGATTTAGAGGAGTAAGATGTGCCTCCTCTAGTTTATTAAACTAACGGTCAGATGCTAGTTGCTATGCATTGCCCTTAGTTAGAGGTACACTAAATTCTTTAATAAGCTCTGGCTCGTTAAGAACAAAGCTAAGATTAATGTCGTATCTAGTGTAGGTATAGTTCTTATTAAAGACAACATCTCTTAACCTAATAACATTAGTTGTCCTAGGTACTCTAAGAACTAACTTCTTTAATAGAACCCAGATTCTGTATATGTTATAACCCTTAAAGCCGCAGAGATATCTAATGTAAGTTCTTGCTTTTAACTTCTACAGCTTTAGAAGGTCTAGTCGCTTTAATAGATATGCTCTGGATCCAAATCGATACAGTCCTAAACAGTCTAGCTTGAAACTAGTTGCAATCTTAAAGGGCGTCCTACTAAGATAGTCTGCTCTAGCGGATCTTAGCGTCCTGTTAAGAAGATATGCAGTAGCTGCAACAGCCTCTAGCTACAGACTGTGTGGAAAACTAGCATAGAATATTAAGACTCTTGCTTGTATAATAATTAGTCCTCCTGCTCTCTCTGCTAGGTCCTGTTCCTAGGTATAAGGTGCTATAGGCTGCTAGGTAGTGTAATTATTCTTTAGATATAACCTAAAAGTAATGCTATATGTCTTGCTTTAGTCTGTACTATAGACTACAATTTCTCGGCTAATAAATCTAATAAATGTTGCTAATTTATGGTAGGCTCTAATTAGATCTTGTTCTTTAATTCGATTTGTTGTCTAGACAAAGTAGAGTCCTATGCAGAGGTTATATGCATGTATTATGTACTAATTGCTATTGTATGCAGGCGGGAAGTACACCTAGTCTAATAAGATATAACTATATAGTGTCTTTATTAACCTGTTCTGCTCTCTTAGTCGCCTTAATATTAATTTCTTGCCCTTTAATACTGTATAGACTTCGCATTCTAAGGTCTTTAGAGCAACATTCTGTTTCTGATTAATGTTATCTTTAACTATCTTAATCCTATTAATATAATCTGGAATCTTCTCTGTTCTCTCTGGTCCTGCGTATCTAAAGAGTTTATAGAGTTGTTTTAGAGTTATTTGCCTTGTAGGCCTTGGACGCCTTAATCTAGATGCTGTTAGGTTTGCAATCCGAATCTTTAGTCTAGCATAATTGCTAAAGCGCTCCTTAATTTCCTTAGATAGTTAGAACGGCTAGTTAACTAGCAGTCTATTTGCATCTTTCTTCTAGACCTAAGGTAGTAGGAGATCTAAGCCGACAATCTTTGCTTAGAAGTCCAGGAAAGGAAAGTTACTATATAGCCTGTATACTCTAATAAAGGGTTTGCTATCCCTATATAGGCAGTTATCTAGTTTATTGTACTTTAGACCGGCATTGTAGCACATAGTGCCTCTAATAATGTTAAAGTAGCATCTAGGCATATACAGGCAGTTTATTAGACGCATTTCGTAGTCCTTTCTATGTACAGTCTTAACTATAAGACTTGCATTTCTAATTGCTATAATAGGGATGTTAACGTTCCCTAAAGCAATTAAATTATGCTCTAGTATTATGTGTGCTTTGAAATTAAGTCTTCTAGGATAATTAACAATATAACAGCTCGATCCTGGATTATACAGAACTCGTTCTACAAGCCTAAATCCTTAGTCTACAAGATTAATTATAGCTAGCTCTAGAGATATTGCTTTAGGAAGGTAAAGCATTCTATATTAACTATGTCTTAGATAATCGTTAGAGTCTCCTTAACGGCCTTGTAAGCTAGTACTACTACTGTGTATTGTCTCTAGTATCTCTCTTGCTAGTAGGTCCTTATATATCTTAGCAGCTTTCTTGCAGTACCCTTTATTGCTCTTTAGATATTTAATAAAGTTCTTGTATTTTGCCTTCTAGACTCGGTTCTTCTTACTTTTTAGGACCTTGTCTTTTAGAGTATAATTAACAATAGTGCACTTTGCACGTAATTTATAGATGTTGTTTCCTTTGGCCTTAGTTAAAGCTTTATATATAAAGACTTGCTTCTTCTTTAGGCGTTGGGATCCTGTTCTAGCTCTAGTTCCAGCTCCAGATCTAGATCCAGATCTAGTTCCAGATTCGATTTGCTTCTAAGAGCTTCCTAGTCCTAAAGGATTGTTGCCTATTGTTGCATTAGATCGGTTAGACTAATTAACTAAATTAAAGAATAACATCTTCCCTAGGCCCTTGTCTCTCTTATAGTTTCTAAAGAGGACAAGAAGGTCCTTAAGTAGGATGTCTTCTTTAGACTTGTAGAGCTGCAGGTTTCTCTAACTCTCTATCGCAGTTCCCTAGAGCGAGTTACCCTTCTTAACTATATTAAGGAACCTAACTTTAAGCCTAAAGTTAGAGAAGCCCGCAGTCTTAACTGTAGAACTTAGATAAATCTATTCTTGAATCCAGTGCTTAGTATCCTTAACTTGCTTGCACTGCTTAAGCTAATTAGCTTTTCTTAGTAGTGTTAGTCGAGCTTGCTTCCTTATAGGTGCAAGATGCTCTTTTAGGTTAAGCATAATATTAGCAATAGTTAGCTAAACTATGCTTCTAGACTCGACAATGTATCTGTAATGCAATAGATTAATAGTAGTTATTAAGTGCTAGATAGCCTAAGCTTTCTTCTTCTAGAACTTGTTATATAGGCCCTATTGGATCTCGTACTTCTTTACTAGTATGTTATAAAGCCTGTTGTTAACTAGAGTGCTTAAGTCTATTAGATTAGGCTCTTTTAGCTCTTCTAGCTCTAGGAGTCGAAGTTGTTAATTCTTTTTCTCCTACTTCTTATAGGCTTTAGAGCGGTCCTTAGACTTATTTAGTCTTAGCTCTTAGAAGCTTAGCTTAGTATAGACTAAGCTCCCTAGGATTAGTTAAGACTCCTAATCGGTTATGCTACTTGGGGTTCCTATAGTAGAGGTTCCTAGAGTTCTAACCGGTACTAGTATTCTAGAAGGTGTTGTTCTTGTCTAGGTAGACTTGTTTAGTGCCTAATACACAAAAGGCTCTACTTCCTTAATATCCGGATTAGCGTACTTCTAGACATTAATTGCTATTATCTAGGATTCGACTAACTTAAACTAGAGGTAGTAGTCGTCTGGACTCTTAAGCTTTAGGAAGTTATTAGCATATCTAGAGAGATTTGTGTCTAAGGGCATCTTGGGATGTTCGTTGTTAGTTAACAGCAATTGTAACGATTCTTAAGTCTTTAAACGATAGATTAGAGTCTTAATTAATTATTGTCCCTTTTCTAGAGGTGCAATCTGCTACCCTCTTATGCTGCAGTTTAACAGACAATCTAATAGCTCTATGCTAGACTGTCGGTGTGCTAACAGCATTATGCAAGACTGTCGGTGTAATTAATCCTAATAGTCTAATAGTACTATTCTTGCGGTCTGTGTCCTTCTCTTCTATATCTACTAGTAAGCTAACTACCCTCTCTAGCGGTATAAGGATTCCTCTTAGGCTAGTAGTAGTGTTATACTAGGCAGCTCTGGTGCACGAACCGGGCTTATAACTGTCGCATTAGCTAAACTAGAAACACGATTAAACGGCTCCATAGTAAGCTCTCTAAGTAATAATTAAGGTAATTTATTAGTTTACTAATTAGCTATTAACACGAATGAAAGGTGTAATCTTTTCTCTTGCCAAGAAGTTACCTGACCATTGTCACGTGATCTCAGAAATGCAACAGGGCCTCTTGCGGCCAGGTCACGCCGCACAGGTGCGTTTTGGTGGTTGCCCATTCTAGTGGCATGTCATCCACGTAGCTGCGGTCTGGGCGGCATTCGTGGGCTATAGTATCGGTTAGCAAAATCGGCACTTGAAGGTGTGCGATGGACATACCTCTTGCGTTGTCAAATGGAGCTTGGCCACCGAGGGATAATGTCTTGGACGTAGACATGTTCCGGACTCAAGTTTCAGTCACTGTTGTTGCAGCTAATAAGGACTTCTTAGGAAGAACGCGGATGAAAGAGACTCGGGGACGACCGCCTACGGAGCGCTAAAGACGCCATCTCGAGGAAATCAGGGTGCCGGGTCTACTGTCTCTCGAGCTTCGGGTTTACCTTGGAATTACTAAGCTCCCGACGAAGCTCCAGAGTGGCTAACCGGTCGAATTCCGGAATTCCGGATTTCCGAAAATCATGTTAGCGCGAAATCCCGCCAAGACATGCCCGTATAAGCACATTCGGGTGCATTCTATACCTATTCGTGCTCTTATTAACATTTCTCCTAAGGCAAGACCTTAAAATCGTCTATATTACCTCGAATATACTAACTATATACTAAGAACGAAAGCTAGTAGTCCTAGTATATATATACGCGCCCTAGACCCCCTATATATAGACGCCGGCACTACGGAGATAATTTAATATAGAACGAACGACTATATTTAATAACTATATAGAAGATATCTACGGTTTACGCTTACTTAGCTTCTCTAGTATATCCTTAGCTAGCTTCTTTAGTAGTCTAATATGCCTACTACTCCTACTACGAGGGCCTATAGAAGCCGGAGGTAAAGCTAGTAAAGCCGGAGGTAGTAGAGCTAGTAAAGCCGGAGGTAGTAATAGGGACGCCTTCTACTACTTCTTCTACTTTAGTTATATAGTTAACGACGCTAGCGAACGTAAGTCTAAACATACCTACGAATAAGGTAGCGGAGGGAGCGTTCTATTAGCCTCTCTATCGCTACCTTAAGGTAGTAGAGAGGGCGTTCTATTAGCCTCTCTATCGCTACCTCTAAACCGTTTATTATTAAATACCCTATCTATAAAGAATTCCGCTTTATTAAAGCTATACTTGCCTTTATCGTCGCTATTATTTACTACTACTAGCTCCTTATTCTTTACTACTACTAGCTCCTTATTCTTTACTACTACTAGCTCCTTGTCCTTTATAGCTATAGCTCCCTAACGTACCGGCGATATAGTAAGATCGATCGTTAGCTAATAAGGAGGCGGTAGTAGCCCCTTATTATTCGGAGCCTTATTCGTAGGTACGTTCGTTATCGGGCCTAGCGGTTTAATTACTCTACTCTTACCCTTACTCGGTCTAGCGACTAGTGCCCCCGATAGTAGTTCTATTACTTCTAGCCTCTTAGCTAAGTTCGTAGCTAGCTTCGGCCTAATAGCTTCCTACTAAGCGGCTTCGACCTACTATTTATATTCGTAGAAACGAGGATTCCATAGAGCCGGAGGGTTAATAAGGTTAATCGGATAAGGTAGGCTAGTAATATTAGGGTCTAGCGATTCCGATCTTATACGCTCTAACGCTTATTAAGTATAGTAGTTATACTCCGCCTTAACTCTTAGTTACTCGAATATTGCCTTATTACTCTTAGCCTCCCTATTTGTAAGAAGGATTTAAGTATGCCTCCGACGGCGTAATTAGGCGTTATAAGCGATTCCTTCTAGTATAACTCCCTATAAACTTTATTTAAATAGCGCCGTAGGAATAATTACGCCGAATAGTAGATAAGTACGCTTTTGGAATCGTCTTACTAGCTAGTAGGAGCCGATCCTATATACGACTCGTCGTCTAATATCTTTTATAGCATTAATAATATGTTTGTTTGTTTATTTGTTTGTTCTATTTACGTTCTATAGGAGTCTATAACTATATAGGACGGCTATTTTGCGATAGTAGTCTATCTATATATAATCGTTATTCTCTCGTATCTCTCGACCTTAGGGAAAATCCCGTGCCTAGGGTAATAGCGAGCTTATACCTAAGGACTTAAAATAAAGTAAAGTAAAGGAAAATTAAAAGAGTGTTAGCTAGACAGTCTCGTTATCGCCTCTTACTAGGTACTAAGTCCTAGAAGCAATTTTTATGTCCGAGAGGAAGGTAGTAAGGCACTTCCGGAGTTCCTTATCTACTACTATTTCTAGTAGAGAGTATGCTTATTATAGAGGTAGCGGCCTAACTACGTCGTAGATAGGGCAGCTATAGACAAGGTATACGGCTGTTTCTTTTCTCCCGTAAAGGTAGTTCGGCATTATTACGTATCCGAAACGGTAGAGATAGGACTTTAGGTATCCGTGTCCTAATAGGATAGTATAGAAGGCACTAGTTAAAGCGCGTCTTCCTCCTATTCTATGTTCTCCTAGCGAGCTCTATAGAAATCGACTAAGGTAGCTATTTATATTCTTAGGTACCTTATTAATTTCCCGTTGTCTTACTATTTCGTATCGGGTTTTCTAGACGCTAAAGAGATTGTCTTTTACGTAGTTTACTCTCTCGTGTTCTACGAAATGCTTATATTATCGGAGTCGATAATAGAGTAGTTATATCTATGTTCTCTATCGTTTTTACGGAAGTATCTCTCTCGAGTCCTTATATTAGACCTCTCGTATATCCGAAGGTGCACTTTGGATAGTAAGTTATATCGGGTGGTTTTCGGGTAGCTTTACCGTACGTATAGAGTTTCAAATTAACTGTCTCTCTAGGCGTAGATCCGGGGGGAAGAGATTTAACTCTACTTCGGACGGAGAAATTAGGGTAGTACGGAAAACGCCTAGGATCTTTCTATAAGCTTTACTTTATAGAGATACTAGAGGTTTTATACTCTTTTTCGACCGCTACTAGACCGGGGCCCCGTAGTCTACTACTATAGTAATATAGGCTAGGTAGATCTTTCTTAACGATATAGAGGATAGACCGCGTTCGGTACTTGCTAGTCTTTCTAATCGATAGAATGTCGCCTATGCTTATGCCGATCTTATTATAATCTACTCCTTAAAGGTAAC
Organism: Zymoseptoria crescenta; assembly: GCA_026122155.1. NCBI lineage: Eukaryota > Fungi > Ascomycota > Dothideomycetes > Mycosphaerellales > Mycosphaerellaceae > Zymoseptoria > Zymoseptoria crescenta. The sequence continues at coordinate 2,810 of JALRMM010000194.1, read as the reverse complement.
ACCAGCGTTAAGCTAAATCCTAAGTTACCTTGTTACCTTCTTTACTAGGCGAACGATATCGCCGTTTAGGAGAGTTACCGGGTAGTTAGACCCTTTCCCCTTCGAGAAGTATACGAGGTCCGTCTTTACTAGGTTAAAAGCAATCGAGTTCTTCTTTCCTAGATCTATTAGCCGTCTTACCTTACGTTCTAGTACCTTAGAGTTCTTCTTAAGGGACGTAGACGAGGTAGATAGTCTAATATTGTCGACGTAGGAACTAGAAGTAACTCCTTATAGCGAGAAGAATATGTCGCGCGTATAGATTAAAGATAGGATAGGGGACATCGGGCTACCTTACGGAACGCCGATCTCTATATCCTGAAATTCCTATATCTATCTATCGAAAGCTAGTCGTAGGCGTCTATTACTTATAAACGACTAAACCTAACGTATAAGGCTATACGGAAGCCTTAACTAGATTATTATTCTTAATAGTCGGTTCTTTATAACCTAATCGTATACGCATCGTATACGCCTCTTACGTTAAGAAAGATAACCTAAGTTTCCTTCTTCTTTCTTCGATTCTCTTTAATCTTGTTCGTTAAGAGAAGTACCGTATCGATAGCTAATCTCTTCTTTTGCCCTCCTAGCTACGAGTCGTATAGAAGGGGCTTTATCTCTACGAGAATCCCTAGGCGCTTTGCGAGTATCCTCTTACTAATCTTACCGAGGTAGTTTAGAAGAGAGATAACCTAGTAAGCTTTCGGGACCGAGTAGTCTAGTTTTCCTAGTTTTACTAGAACTACGCCTATCGCAACTTTCTAGTATCGGGGGTAGTGTCCTTCGTTAAGTAGCCTACTATATATACGTAGAAAGGTAATAGGAATAGCGCTATACGCTTTACTAATAGGATAGCGGAACTCGGCTAAAATGTTACCCTCTAGCTAGAGATAGGTCTACGTAGCAATTATAATTAGGCTTTAGCGGGTATTTTTTATTCGGGACTAGGACTTCCGATAGCGTTCCTCTACCTCGCTATCCGCTTCCTAGTAGTAGTCGTTAAATAGCTTATAGTAATCTAGTAAGGTAAGAACGGTACGAGCGGCTATAGTAATCTAGCTTATAGTATACTTTCTTTAACGCGCGCTATTTAGCCCTTATATAGACCCGCGAGTAGGAATATTTAGGCATATACTAGGTCGTTGCTATCGGCTTGCTCGCTAAGAATCTCTACCGCTTTTACGTAGTATACGAGGCCGGGGATAATGTCTAATATACGGGCGTCGGCGGGGAGCGAACTCCGTAGGGAGGACCGTCGGCTCCGGACGTCGTAGATACGTAGGGCATCTAGCGGCGGGGTAGGCTATGTCCTCGTCGTTAACTTAGACGATATAGAAGATGCTTTAATAGTTAGGACGAATCCTATCCTAGACTATAGATAATAGGGGGAAGATAATTATAATATATATATATCTCGCCTAAGGCGAGGACTAGCTAGATAATAGTATTATCGGGCGACCGTTCCGGTAGCTCGTAGTAGGCATCTCCTTCGGGTCCGCCTAGCGTATAAGCTATAGATCCGTTAGCCTACTATCGCTTAGTCGAGCGTTCTAGATACTTATTACCTATAGTAAAGTCGTCGCGTAGCTAGCTAGTACCGTAGCGTTAGATTAAGCGGTCGAGTATACCGTGTATATACTTCCTTTCGAGGATAGGGTATATAATATAAATGTTGCGTATATAGCTATTATAGAGGTCGTCGACAATTGTCGTATCTAGGTTAATCTCTCTATATGCGTTTAATCTACCCTATAAGAAGGACTCGAGCCGTTAGGCGTTGCTATAGGGTATTAACTAAAAGCCTAAACCCTAGAGACCGTCTATATACGAAGTGCCTCCCGTACTTACTTCTCCGCTCGGTTCGCTAAGGGCCGGACTAGTATAGGTACCGGGCTAGGTGCCGTTATGCTCGTCGACGCTATTTCCGCGTATCTAAATCTAGAGAATACCCCGATCCTCGGCTTAAATAACGTAGCCGTTATTTACTAGTATCGTTAAGAAACGAACGAATAGTAGGCTAGAGTAGGAGTAGCTTATATAGGGCGGTGCGATAATTATCTAGGCTGTTATAGTAGTCCTAGCTCGTATATTACGATTGCTAGACATACTCGACGCGTCTTAGGCGACCCTTAGCGCGTTTAAACTTAGTAGTAAGCTCTACTAGGCTCTAAGAGTAGTCTTTTATGTAGCTTAGTAGCTTCTCTATATTCTTGTTAGTTCTATAGGTATAGTTAGTATAGTCTTCCCGGAAAGGGCCGTACGACGAACTTAATAGAAGGCGTCTCGCCGTATTAATACGACTTATTGTTCTCTTTACAAAAAGAGTATAGGGTCCCTTCGTCGCATTTTTGTTTCCTCCGCCGACATTATTTATACGCCTATACCTATATTAGTATTAGCTTCGAACAGCTAATTTATGCCTCTCCTCGCAATTTACCTACGTCGTACGAATATATTTCCGTCTAGGACCGTACGTATACGTACTATAAACGAGTTATAGGGGCAGCGGTGTAAGGGGGGAGTATACTTAGACTCTAAACTCCCGTCGGATAGCAGCAGTATGCACTAGAGGTGTAGTAAAAGAGGGCTATAGAAGGTAAACATGTAAAAAGAAGACGAGGGAAGGTAGATAGGGGGGGCAACGAGGAGGTAGATTCAAGTACTATGTGCTGTTGTGCCTTCGAAGTGCTAAAAGGTAGCATAATAGAGGATAAAGTCCATTAGCTGCCTAGCGACGAAGGTAGCACTACTAGATACACGTAACTAGTGCG